>OMKR01103693.1:0-12767 GCA_900302355.1 Cyttopsis rosea | reverse complement strand
AGTTACAAAGTTCTGGTCGCTTTTTGAATTGGATTCAGACCAAAAAAAACTACCAAAACAAGGAGGAAGTTGAGCACCCAGCATCCCGTGTTTGACAAGACTTTACCCAGCATCCCGTGTTTCCAAAGACTTTACCCAGCATCCCGTGTTTCCAAAGACTTTACCCAGCATCCTGTGTTTGACAAGACTTTACCCAGCATCCCGTGTTTCCAAAGACTTTACCCAGCATCCTATGTTTCCAAAGACTTTACCCAGCATCCCGTGTTTCCAAAGACTTTACCCAGCATCCCACGTTTCCAGAGACTTTACCCAGCATCCCGCGTTTCCAAAGACTTTACCCAGCATCCCGTGTTTCCAAAGACTTTACCCAGCATCCCGTGTTTCCAAAGACTTTACCCAGCATCCCACGTTTCCAGAGACTTTACCCAGCATCCCGCGTTTCCAAAGACTTTACCCAGCATCCCGTGTTTCCAAAGACTTTACCCAGCATCCCGTGTTTCCAAAGACTTTACCCAGCATCCCGTGTTTCTAAAGACTTTACCCAGCATCCTATGTTTCCAAAGACTTTACCCAGCATCCCGTGTTTCCAAAGACTTTACCCAGCATCCCGTGTTTCCAAAGACTTTACCCAGCATCCCACGTTTCCAGAGACTTTACCCAGCATCCCGCGTTTCCAAAGACTTTACCCAGAATCCCGTGTTTCCAAAGACTTTACCCATCATCCCGTGTTTGCAAAGACTTTACCCAGCATCCCACGTTTCCAGAGACTTTACCCAGCATCCCGTGTTTCCAAAGACTTTACCCAGCATCCCATGTTTCCAAAGACTTTACCCAGCATCCCGTGTTTCCAAAGACTTTACCCAGCATCCCGTGTTTCCAAAGACTTTACCCAGCATCCCGTGTTTCCAAAGACTTTACCCAGCATCCCGTGTTTCCAAAGACTTTACCCAGCATCCCACGTTTCCAAAGACTTTACCCAGCATCCCGTGTTTCCAAAGACTTTACCCAGCATCCCGTGTTTCCAAAGACTTTACCCAGCATCCCGTGTTTCCAAAGACTTTACCCAGCATCCCGTGTTTCCAAAGACTTTACCCAGCATCCCACGTTTCCAGAGACTTTACCCAGCATCCCGTGTTTCCAAAGACTTTTTTGTTCCCATTTTACGTCTCAATCATCCGCCAATAACAATGGAATGCAAAGAGTCAGCCCCCCTTGGGATCAGATTTGGAGATTAGCATGAACAAACCCAAGGGCAGCCGAGCGGGCTAAAGCCTTTGTTTCTTGTTTCTAGGAAGCTCACTCTCCGGCGGGGACGGGGTGACGGCGGGGGTACGGTGTTCTCGGGCCTGCGCTACTTATTTCTGCGCCCGCTGAGAGCGCCCCGTGGGTTATTAGCGAGCTTATAGTGCCGCACGACGAGCTGTAATTACAGTCGTGTGAAAACAGCAATTAGAGAACGCACGTTCGCCGATGATATGTCGCCGAGCGTGCGTAATAAGGACAATCCCGAGGAATGGGGAGGAAGACGGAGGGACGCTGGAAAACGGAGGGGATGAAAAACGAGAAGATGGACGAGATGACGAACAATGAGGGGATTTAATGAGGATGCACAGCCGCGACCGTAAACATTAAAATTCAAAGTATAGTGCAGTCTCAGGAAGTCTGACGTACAGTCAACACTGAGGACAAAAACTTTGTCCAAATATGGACCGCCGGAGCCAGCGGAAACTTATTTTTTGGGGAAAGTTTCACATAATCTTCCCTGTCACAGTCTGTGATTAAAGTTGGGGTTTAAAACTTGGACATTTTTATCTGCACACATTTCTTCTCCTAAATGGCGCTGGATCCACTTAATTCTGAGGAAGCTTTCCAGCCAGAAACACTTATTTTGCTCACACTGCTATGGATGTTATATCTGTCATTATATATTCTTACCACTTAGCCGTGAGAAATTAGTGGTATAAAAATCACACCAAGCACGCTGTGTTAAAGGCCTTCTTTTTGCATTTACAAAGAAATGCTCAGATGTCATACATTACACGATGTGCATTTCCTCATTCTGTTTTTTTTTTTTTTGGTTTATTTGTTTTCAGTTGTAACTGATTGTACATCACAGTCTTGGTCAGCCTTCAATAAGAACCATAACATTAACACTCAGTCTAGTTTATAGAGTATATAGGGGTAAAGATCCTTATGAGAGGTGGAGAAGTCAGTGCAGGTATAAATATATATACGTATATATATATACAGTATATATAAATTGAAGTTGTCAAATTCACACAAATCTCCAATTTTCATAAGATATTCGAAGTAAAAGCAAGTAGATGCTGCATCACAGCATTACGTTTTCATTAAAGGTCATGAGGTCTTCAGGTGGTCTATTGGGGGGATGTTTGACCCTTTCCCCCATCCCCGAGTGGCCAAAAATGTCTAGAAGGTGTAGCAAAGCTGTGTAATTAATGGTATCAACCCACAACTTGGTGCAGCAACTAATCACACATAATTGAGCATGGGAATGGCATCATTAGGCATGAGGATAATGTTTAAAGCCCCTTTACACTCTATATCTTAATAATTTTATTAGGCGCAATTCCAAATATGTTTATTACCTTTTAATTGATAGAAAAGATACTCGGAACCCAAGAAATGGGCCTGAAGCTTAAGAGGTTAAGGCAGAGGGCTATTGAAATACTAGGTTAGGTTGACCATCTCTCAACGCCAGGCCTTAATAAAATGTTATATCCCATCATTTATAACTGTTCATAGCACAAAATGCTGTACTATCGAGAAACCTACCACCCTGCTGCAGCTTCTCACTGTGCTTCAATGTCAAATGTTCAGCGAGGTTGTGCTATAAACAGTTGGAAACGATAGAAACCGGAAGGCCCGGGTTGAGAAAATAGCCAACATATCCTTTAAGTTCAGGCACATGAACTCCCCATGAGGGTTACAGGCCTGTATTGTTGAATAAGCATGTCGACACGCCTTTGCTTTGGCAGCAATAGATCAGCGCTGAAAGCAGATCCACAGGAGCTGCGTGCTGCTGCAGCAGAGATGATGGTGTAATTCTGGGATGTAGGTTAGTCTGAGCTGCTGCGACAGAGTTTCCTTCCCCTGAACTTGTGTTGCTCGATTTCTTTTCTGCGGATTGCGGAATGACACCCTTGTATATATCATACCCCGTGTCTGATGAAGTCCTCTCTATCTGACTGGTTTATGTAGCCCGGGTAATAGGACATCCCTCAGCTTCCCTAAGAAGTCATAATTCTAAGTGCAGAGGTAGTTAAATGAATTCTGACGAGGGCAAAGCCCCCATATCTCCACGTCGCACTAACAATCTGATAGATTTTCAGAGGGACACATAAATCTCAGAACTATTAAAGAAAAAAAAAAAAGGGGTTTGAACAAATCCATTAAAAAGCATGCCTAAGTGCTTTTACGGCCCTTTGAATATGTCGCGGCATCGCCTACTGCCTTGTTGTGTTTTACTCCTCCCCGCAGAGCTTCGACTCCCAGATCCAGAGCACTTTGTCCATTTAGCAATGAAATTTAATTGCACCATGACAAACGCCCAACGGCCCGGCATTACTGTGTTAGTCATTATTTTATTAGCCGCCGCATCCTGCTAGGGGCTCGGAGGGAGCATCTTTTGGGGCATCTCCGGGGACTTGAAGCATCCCAAAATCCCTGTTTCTCCTCGCAGGAACGAGGTGAAACGGGATGAAGGTTCGGCCGGAATGCGATTGCGAGGGAAGAAAGAAGTTCATTTTGGCGGCGCGGCGATGCGGAAAAGTCGCATGCTAATGAGCTGGGTTCCTACCTGGTGGCCCCGTGAGAATTAACAAGGCTCGTTTGTGTGAGGACGGGCGGGACCGTTCCGGGGTCACGGCGTCATTGGACGAGACTAGAACAGCGTTTCCCAACGTTTTGTCTGGCACGGAACACTTTTTACAATGAAATAATCCCTGTTAACCGCTAAAATGTCACAAAGCGTTGCAAATATGTAGAACTGTGCTCATTATCATGGCCTACTGGTTAGTGATGCAAGACTCGCAAACGATTCGTGCGTAGCGAACCAATCTTTTCAATGACTCGGGAGTCGGGAGTCACCCCGACAAAAAAGAGCAGGTGAGCAGGTGAATATTTGACTGAAAATAGTTTCTGGGAACTAAATTGTCTGAGGCATAAATTATCTAGGAGGTTGATGTAATTCATATTGAATGTGACTGTTACACGTCGCATTGCTCCCAAAAAGACAATTAAATGATCCTTGTGAGAATTTCATTCACGACTCGGAGCCGAACAGACTCTTCTGACTCTCGTTCATGGTTTAGGAAGTCCTCCCTCGCTCACCGTGCGTTACATCACCTGAACCAAACGAGTCGGAAAACGGAACGACTCTTACCGATTACTCGATTTACCCTCACCAAATCCCAAAAAAAGAGTCTAACCTTTCATCGCAACTCGCTACCGACCACTCTTTCAGTGTGAAACTTGAGCTTGTTCTGATGAACACAGCTGCTGTTCTGATTGGAACTGATGAAGTGGGTGAATTTGTGCCGCCTTGCAATTTTGATCTTGCAACATAAGAGCGAGTATTTATATATTTTAAGTGGAATTTGAAACGTCGGTCTATGATCTTTGTAAAGGGGTGCAATCCCGACAAAGGCGTCCCATTTCCTGCATTGGTAGCTTTGTTGTCGGGGAGTTCCACGTCTTTGCCCGGCGGCATAAATTTCCGGGAATTTCCGGGGGTTTTGTTGACAAACAACCGGCTCCCGGTTGATTAGAGGAATCTACGAACTACGCTCATCGGTGCCAAAGATTCGGCCGTAATAACTGTTCACCCTGTCGCTGGTCGTGACCAATACCACGGGGATGTGCGAAAGCTAAATGGTTCTCCACCTCTGGTCTATATCAATGTATGCATGCTTCCATTTTAATGCTTCCCCATATTATCGATTAACTGGAGCGCTCGGAAACCGGTCTTCTTCCCGTTCCCTGACTCGCAGAGCACCATAACTTAATAGATCCCTTTGGGAATAGCATCCGCTGAACTGTGAGACAAAATGTCAGTGCGCGATTGGCCCCTCTGAAGGCCTGTGTAATTTAGAGGAGCACTGGTGCTTGGGCGAATATCCCTGCACATTAGAGATAGAGGGAAGGAAGGCAGGGAGGACGGAGGGGAAAACGAGTGGAAGAGAGAGAGGGAGAGAGGGGATGAGATGAGATGGAGGCTAAAAATAGCCCGGCGACGGAACGACCGAGTATCACAAGGTGAAGCCGAGATGTGTCGAGCGCCAGAAGTTTGTCCATGACGGTGGTGACCCTCCATCCCTCATCCCTCCATCGCCTACTTCACATTTTTCTAATTTAAATTCACACTGCCACAGAAATAAGCTCCTTGAGAACTATTTGCTTTTTACCCACTGATATTTGAACAGCTGCAGAGGTTCTCAACCTTGTTTGGCCCATCGCCCTGTTTTTACAGTAGGTCCCAAAATGATGAGATAGAGATTACGAGTTCGATTTTCTTATTTTTTTCGGAATCTGAAGATTTTTTGGCCAACGCGGTGAGGATTGGTGCATTGTTGTACAGGTAATAAGAATAAAAAAGCTTAACACTCAACAAATTGCGTTTCTCTGCAATTCTTTTCATTTCATTATTATTTGGGAGCCAGCACCACTAATTGTGTGTGTTTAAATTCACATTGAAACAACAGATTAAGGCGAAATAATAATCTTTCTTACCGTTTCATGTGAATTTGAGAATGGCATCGTCTACTATTATTATACCATAGAGCACAGAAATGATGACACATTTCAACGATTTTTTGTTAAAAATCTAACCTATCAACCAAATATGTGTGACAGAAATGTCCCTGTGACCCCATGTGCATAGCAAGTGACCCCACGTGGGGCCGTGACTCAGGGGTTGAGGAACGTCTGCTTTACTGTAATTGAGTATTTTGTTTGTTGTTTGTACTGTGGGAGTTTGTTTTTCTCAAGCCTGCGATGTTGGTAATATTAAATTATTCATAATGTGATGTAATCTGCTCTGATCAGACTCGCTGAGGCTCATGCTCAAAGTCTAACCACAAAAGACCAAAATTTGGGTTTGCTCGTTAAAGTAAAGCAAGATAAAGTATTGATATTTGAATATTTTGAGTTGAATTGCTTTAATCCAAATTTCGCCGTTTGAGTCATTCTGTGGATAGTTAAATTTGTATGATTTAAAGGTGCAGTGTGTAGAATTAGTGGCATTTTGCAGAACGGAATTGGCAGAAATGGAATATAATATTCATAAGTATGTATTAATTAGTGTATAATCCCATGAAAATAAGAATCCTTGTGCTTTCGTTACCTCAGAATGAGCCGTTTATATCTCCATGGGGGCTGGAGCCCCTTCCACGGAGGCTGCCATGTTGCACCGCCATGTTTTTATAGTAGCCCAGAACAGACAAACCAATCACTGGCTCCAGAGAGGGACTTTTTGGATTTTTCGTGAGTTTCGCGGCCACCGTAGATTCCCCTCCGTGGACGCCACCATTTTGCACCGCCACGCACACGGAGGGGAATTCAGTTGGTTGCAATCTGCCGCTAAATTCTACACACTGCACCTTTAATGAAAAAAATGTCATTCATTTTTAGAATTGTATTACATTTTATTCGTAATATATTATTTATTTAATTATGTGTCATTTAATTATGTATTCGCATTCTTATTTTTAATTTTTTTCTATCATTTTAATGGAAAATCAAAAGAAAACCTCGAAAGCGTCACTTTGCTCTTTTTAAAAGTTCTTAACCAATTACAGCCATTGGTTCCACTTTTTAAAAATTGCTTCCAACTGTTTCCAAAACCTTTTTTTCAGGTTTCTTCAAGTTAAAATGGCGAAATGAGGATTCCATTCCAAGTTGAGAAAACCTTAAAAAAAAGAAAAAAAAAAGCGGTTCAACAATTTAAAGCAATATTTTCATGTGGAGCCAATGACTCCAATGAGTGAATCTTATCTGATTCCAGGGGTTCCACTCACCAAGTTTCAGTCCCATAGAAGCGACGGAAAGAAAGAAAGGGTGAGAGAGAGAGAGGTGGATATATCCGACTGCGGTGCTAATTAAAGGTATCAGTCATGGGCGAAGCGTGTCAGTTTAGGAGGCGTAGACGCTGACAGGGGCCTCATTTGTCACTGCCCAGATTTATATCCAATAAGAATTCAATTGGCTGGCATAAATGCACAGTTTGATGTATGACGCCTGCGTTAGTGGGATGGAGGATGGAGGATGGAGGGGTGGAGAGAGAGAGAGAGTGGGTGTTTTATGCATGTGTGTGCATGTGAGAGAAAGAGAGAAGGAAAGAAAGAAAAAGAAAGAAAGAACGACATTGTTTGGGGTTTTTGTCGGTGTGCGGAATATCTTACAAAGTAGTGGAGTGATGCACGACCTGCAGACGATTCGTTCCTGGCGAACTAATCTTTTAAATGACTCAGGAATGGGGACTCGGGGTTTCACCAACTAGTCAAGGACAACATTTTTGTCACCAGATCTACAATAATTATTGTAAAATAATTAATTATAATATTTACATTTATATCTTAATTCAGCTATGTAGTATTAAAAAATTCTCCTAATTAATTTAATTTACAAAATAAAAATTTTATTGTTACCTAGAACTGCTCTCTCTGCGCCTTTCTTACAAAATGGGTAAAAGACGACTAGTCGACTACAATTCGGAATAACTTGGTAACTAGTACAAATCAGTTGTCTTGAAACCCATAGTGGGGACTGCCCATTGTCCCAAAACCCCTATTGTTCGAAAAATGCCCCATTGGGCCGCCAGGGTTCTAATTGTAGGCTGATGTATGCTGATGTTGAAAGTAAATTCTAGCTAAAATATAAATAGAATAAATAAAACCTGACTCATGATCCCTACACCATGTTGTGCGTTTCTGTGCCTTGGATAGAAATGGTTACTGAATGGTGGTCCTGCCAATACCAGCTTTGTAAAACTAATGAAAGTAATTTCTAAAGGTTTTTTTTCCTCTCAATTTCATTCTCCAATAGGCTAGATTTTATCAACGTTTCCATCAGTGTGTTATATTGCGTTTTTTTTTTTTTTTTTTTCGGAACAATGGACCGTCGGAACAATGGCATGGCATCTCAGGAGTTAGGAGTCGCTCTGGACAATGAGTCGTTAGTTCGCAACTGCAGCACTTTGCATTCCCCGAAAAATAAATCGTTTTGACCGAATTATAGGATTCCATTCACAACTCGGAGCCGAGCCGACTCGTTTAAGTCTCGTTAGACCAAGCGAAGCAAGCGAACAAAGAGTCGAGGGGAAAATGGAACAAATCTTTTTACCGAGTCCCTAGTGAAGAGCCGAATCTCCAAAAAGAGCCACACTTAAGTAAAATTTAATTAAATTTAAAATGTGGCGGCCCGCAGCCGTTACTGCGACTTCCCTTGACTTGAAGACACTGCCTCCGTGACACATCAAGTGGAAATTTAAAAAAGGAGACTCACAAAAGCAAAAAGCCGCAGCCCTCAAATTGACCAACTGACCGCTGATCGCTGCTATCAACCAATCAGAATGGAGTATTCCACAGAGCCCCAGTGTAATAATACTAATATATAATAATAAATAATAATAAAATTTATAAAAAATAATTCTTGACACCTGTCAGCACAGGTGACGGGTTACTTTGCACCTAAATCATCAAACGACAAAATGACATGTTTCTCTGCCTGTTTACGAAAGGGGGAGGTGAGGTTGTTATTTCTGCAAAAGTACAATTTATCCACGATTTGAGTGTGACAAAGTAATTTTTATTGAAATTATTATTTTTGTTTTTTTAAAGGTGCAGTGTGTAGCGGCCACTAGCAGTGAGGTTGCCGATCGCAACCAAACAAATTCCCCTCCGTGTCCGTGGCACTGCAACATGGCGGCATCCGTGCAGGAGAATCTACGGCGGCCGCGAAACTCACGAAAAACGCCAAAGTCCCCTCTCTAGAGCCAGTGTTTGGTTTGTCCATTCTGGGCTACCGTAGAAACATGGGGGCGCAACGTGGCAGCCTCCATGTAAGGGGACCCGCTCCCATGGAGATATAAACGGCTCATTCTAAGGCAACGAAAACACGATTCTTATTTTCATGGGATTATACACTAATTAATACATACTTATGAATATTAGATTCCTTATTCCATTCCACTGATTCTACAGTTAGTTTGTTTTCCAGGTCTGAGAACATCTCCAGGGTCCCGACACTTTAACTTTAACAAACAGTTGCCAAGGCTGACAAAATGGTGATCATTTTACCATCGTCAGTGACAATGCTGATCCTACTGTATATAATTTTAACCCATATTTCACTATTAAAAGGTATATCAAGAAAGGGAAAATCAACCCATAGTTTTTGGTAATATTTAACGTGAGAAATATACCTTTTAACAAACTTTTGCTCAGTTGCCTGATTATTACATTTTCAGTTTCTAAACATGGGAGGTACACCGCGCTCATTATTAATTTTAACAAGCAGGCCATTGTCAACCAAGGTGGTTGACAATGGCCCAAATCTGGTTGCCCGGGGCAACTGGGCAACCATTAATGTCAAAGTGATAACTGTGTGGATGTTTTTTCTATTTCTTCCAGTCTCTCTCTCTCCGTCTTTGTGTCTAGGTCACTCCATCTCTTTTACCTGTATAGAAATACACCTTTTACACATTTTTCTTTTATTCTTATATCTATTATGACTCGTGTCTTTTTGTTTTTTTTTGGCTCCCTTATCCACTCGCTGTTCTGATGTCAAGTTATTTGTCATCCAAGCCGTGTTGCTTTTCTTGTATAAAACTCACAGGGAGTGACTGCACCAGGATTCATAGAACTGCGCCGCTTTAAGCTAAATGGTTTATTGTCCAGAAGCAATAAAACGAAAATTGTTCCCATTACCGCCGCCATCGAGCACATAAAAACCGGAGGATTAGGCCATCTTTGTATTCTGTGGGGCTCCATGAGCCGCCCCGCGAGTGTGTTTTGGGAAAAGGGGTGATTACCATAAATATTCTAAATGAAAAGTGTATTACATTTGGTGCTGAATGATAATGACTATGATCTCATTGTTATCATTAGTGGTTATTAAGTTTGGGTTTTCTTTACAATTTAATAGAGCATTGCACACCTAATATTTGGATGCTTGGATACGATTTTGCATCAAGATATTATAATAACACAACAATATCTCAAAACGATGAGCGGGAGTGAAAATCATGTTGGCTCAGCTCTGCGCCGATTGTATCACACTGATGTTTTATAGACGCCGACTGAATAAACATTTGGGGGAAAACATGCCGTTCGGAACCCAGGCAACACATCTCTAAACGGGAATCGATTAGCGAGTGCAAGAGCGGCGAACGATCCCGTCGTACGATCCCGTCGTACGATCCCGTCGTATTGAACAAATCGTTTAAACGACTGAGGCGTTTGGAGAAATTGGGGCAAAAAGGTCATTTTTTTGACAATTCGACGCAACAATTCCGGCGAGAATTCCATTCACAACTCGGAGCCGACTTTTCTGACTCATTCGCTTTGGTTGCGCCAAATGAATCACACGAGAAAATTGAACAAATTGAACTAACTGTTTTTCTGAGCCGAATCGCCAAAGAAAAGGACCCGACTTTTCATCACTAGAATTGACGAGATTTATTTTGACTCCAGAGTGAGATCTCTTTAGTTAGGTCACATCAGGTCGTGGATTTTCCCCTACAGGGAGCGCGTGATGCTTTTTCCCCCTCGGTATTTCTCGCATGTTTCCCCCCAAACATGACGGCAGCAGAACTGACAGGGTCACGTTCATCTGGTCTTCCGCGCAGCCAAAGGCCATGCCATGTGCGCCGTGTTTTCATTAATTTCGATGTGGGCGAACTACAGTACAGGTGCGTTCCAACGGACTTTGATACTGATCTCACCATTCTTAAGGGTGACAATGGTATTCTTGACACCCACTATTCTATTGAAAACACGGCAGAAATCCACTGCTAAAATTGGACAGCAATCGCCCCACATATTATATTCACATTATCACGGTTGCGCATCGATACCTTTTAAGAAGAAACCGTCGCTCCATTACAGGATTCCAGCCCTAAGCTACAGAACTAGTTAACCGCCATCAGACTAGAGGAGGATGTTCAGACATTGACTCACTGATGCGCCGTTTCTGCTAAATAAGAAGAAACTTGTCGCCATCCCGTGTTCTGCTTTCCTTCCCAAAATGAGCATTGCTTTGGAGCAATAGCATGTTCTTCAAAGTGATCTTGTGCAGGCGCACTGCCATACTTTACAAGAACATCTCATCCATTCTCAGATAAGGATCCCTTCTTCTTATGCAGAACATGGCTTCCTAACCCACATCAGAGTTTTTTTTCTTTTGATATGTGGTAATTATGCACAATGCTCCGTAGACTCTCTTCATTGCAGTAGCATCCAAATGCTTGTAATTGCACCTAAATAAAGATTTATTTCGATATATTTGTCCATTTGCCCTAGAAAATTGTGTGCCACTGTTTTCTGTGAAAAACTACCTACAGACCCTGCTATCTGGATGAAATCCATTGTCTGTAGGAAGTCACGATGCCCTTTCAATAACTGAATTTCGGATCGAGTCAATATTCTTCGCCTCTATGGAGGGGGGCAGGTGCACAGGAGAAGAACTGGAAAGTCCTCAAAATATACATTATATTAAAAAGAAGACTCCCACACACTGTTTAAACTTCCAATTAAGGCAAACCGGGCAAATATCCCAATATATTCAAACATGACAAAGCCTGACAAAGGTCCTTTGACCGAAACGTCGCTTCATCCAATAAACACAATTTAATTGTAAGTTTAGACCGTGTGCGGGAGTCTCTTCTTTTTATGAACGATTCAGAATTTGACAAAATATTATACCCAACACCCCAGGACACCAGTGACATCACACTTCCCTTCACATCTATGACGTCCTCGCTGCCCCACAAACCGATAGAGGCAGAGATCAAAGACACAACTGAATTCATGAATATTCTCAGAGATCTAGAGACGCCTACTGAGAAGAGTCCACCTAGTAAAGCCTGTCCACCTAGAAAAGCCTTTCCATCCAGAAAAGCCTGTCCACCTAGAAAAGCCTTTCCATCCAGAAAAGCCTGTCCACCTAGAAAAGCCTTGCCACCTAGAAAAGCCTGTCCACCTAGAAAAGCCTTGCCACCTAGAAAAGCCTTTCCACTTAGAAACGCCTTTCCACCTAGTAAAGCCTGTCCACCTAGTAAAGCCTGTCCACCTAGTAAAGCCTGTCCACCTAGAAAAGCCTGTCCACCTAGTAAAGCCTGTCCACCTAGTAAAGCCTGTCCACCTAGAAAAGCCTGTCCACCTAGAAAAGCCTTTCCACCTAGAAAAGCCTTTCCACCTAGAAAAGCCTTTCCACTTAGAAAAGCCTGTCCACCTAGAACAGCCTGTCCACCTAGAAAAGCCTTGCCACCTAGAAAAGCCTGTCCACCTAGAAAAGCCTTTCCACCTAGAAAAGCCTTTCCACCTAGAAAAGCCTTTCCACCTAGTAAAGCCTGTCCACCTAGTAAAGCCTGTCCACCTAGAAAAGCCTTTCCACCTAGAAAAGCCTTGCCACCTAGAAAAGCCTGTCCACCTAGAAAAGCCTTTCCACCTAGAAAAGCCTTGCCACCTAGAAAAGCCTGTCCACCTAGAAAAGCCTTTCCACCTAGAAAAGCCTTGCCACCTAGAAAA
>OMKR01103687.1:0-16037 GCA_900302355.1 Cyttopsis rosea | reverse complement strand
CTGTGAAAAGAACGGGGCACCAATGGCGGACCTGCCAATTCTGGTGTTGTCTGGCGAATGCCAATCGAGCTGCACGGTGCTGGGCTGTGAGCACAGGTCCCACTAGAGGATGTCGGGCCCTCATGCCACCCTCATGGAGTCCGTTTCTGACACTTTGGTCAGAAACATGCACACCGGTAGCCTGCTGGAGGTCATTTTGTAGGACTCTGTGCGAGGAGGAACAGGAGGAGCACTGCCAAAGGAGCAGATACCGCTCCCGCTGCTGGGTTGATGCCCTTTCTATGGCTCTGTCCAGCTCTCCTCGTGGGACGGCCAGTCTCCTGGTATCTCGTCCATGCTCTTGTGACTGTGCCGGGAGACACAGCAAACCTTCTTGCGACCGCACATATGGATGTGCCATCCTGGAGGAGCTGGACTACCTGTGCAACCTGATTGGGCTGCAGGTACCGCCTCATGCTACCAGTAGTGACAAGGACACTAGCAGAACACAAAACTAGAGAAGAATCAGTCAGGAAGGATAAGGAGAGGGCAATTGTCTGTGACCACCACATGCAAAACCATTCCTATTTTGGGGGTTGTCTTGCTTTTGCCTCTCCATTGCACCTGTTGTCCATTTCATTTGCACCAAAGCAGGTGAAATTGATTCACAATCACTTGTGCTTCCTAAATGGACAGATTGATATCCCTGAAGTTTAACTGACTTGGTGTTATACTGTGATGATTAAGTGTTCCCTTTATTTTTTTGAGCAGTGGATTATATAATCACATTATATTATATATATTACTACATTATAATCACATAAAATCATGTTAAATATTATTTTCATTGCATTATTATTATTATTATTATTAAATGATCAAAATGATCAGATATACAGTATATTACTTGGGATTAACTAATTAATTAATAAGTTTAGTAATTTTGATTTATTTGTTTGCTTAGTGTTCTTTGCTTAGTCTTCATGTCCTACTTGTACGAAACAAAAAACCCTGTGCTGTGTCATGCACGTCTCTCCGTTGCACTCTGCACTTGTTAGTATGGGACTGGGATGGAGAATGCCAAGAAACTACAATAAACTATAATTTTGTGGCAAAAATAGTATACAACATCAAAACATACATTACGTTAGGTTAATACTCATGTCAGTGCTCCTGACCAAGGCCTGGCAAAAGAGCTGGAGTTGATCCCCGGGCACTGCACTGCAGCTGCCCACTGCTCCTAGGTATAGGATGGGTCAAATGCAAAGGATAGCTAATTTCCCTCAGAGGGATTAATAAAAGTAAAGAAGATTTTTGAAGGTTTTTCAAAAAATTCTAAATGGTGGGAAAAAATTATAGGCGGACATTATAGGTCCCAATGGCAAAAATATTCAGAATGTCCAGCTGCATACAGTATGTGTATCAAGTTTCACTTCGTTAGCAGGCAGCTTGGCCTTTGACTCAGAATGTGTGTCATAGCGCCCCCTATCGGCCAATTAGTGCCATTGTTTGTGGCCAGGTTATGCGTCGCCTGGACTATGCGTGTGCTGAAATGGACAAAAAGTTACCAATGTATGGATGAGTAATTGTACAAAATTTAGGAATTCCAGCAATTACAATCGGGTTCCCTGCTTCGCAGTGGAACCCTAAGAAAACAGAACTACTGAGTTAAAGGTGCATTGTGTAGAATTTAGTGGCATCTAGTGGAACAGATTTGGCAGAAATGGAATATAATATTCACAAGTATGTATTAATTAGTGTATAATCCCATGAAAATCAGAATTGTGTTTTTGTTACCTTAGAATGAGCCGTTTATATCAACATCAAGAACTGGGTTTGCACACGGCAAGCACGGATCCCCCGCGACGGACAGACTGACACACGTTTTGAGTATGATATATGTGGGTGTGTATGTGTTCCTCGGCTATTATGAGTGGCATTAAAATTGCAGGACATAATATGAGACGCAAGCAGTCCAAGGCAGGGGTGTCATAGACCAGATCAGAACTGCCACGCCCCCAACCAAATTGGTTGCATTCCACTCCACCCCATATTAGCTCACCTTCAGTGGTTTGGAATATTTTCTAGATTTTAATTTCATATCTCCACATCTGGCTTTAAATACAAATAACCCGTTTCCTGCCCTCACTTCTCTTGGCTGGTTCTAGTCCCAAATTTGAACAGTTGAACAGGCAGGGTGCCCAAAGACCTGCCCCTTTGTCCCTTGATGTCCACGGTGCCCTTTTTATCCGCTAACTCCATTTTTTTGTGAATGGGCATTGAGTTAGTGGATTTATTTTCTGGTCAAGATATGCATATTCATGAGGTATGCCTTCTGAACGCGTACTCGTTCGTCCCCATGCCCTGCCGTTCCTCCAGGGTGGGGACTCCCGGTCCTCGAGATTAGACTGCACGGGTCCTTGACATGTATTAAAACTGAATTGGTTTAGGTTGATGGTTTATATATACAATTGTATATATAAACCATCTAAGTTACATAGGAAATACGGTCACGGTTGGTAGTAAATTGACAACAATTTGAGTCATGACTCAAATAAAACCATTAAATTTATTACATAATTTGGAAATGTTGTGTTTCATTAGTCTGTGTTTTATTTGCATACTCACAGTTAACAATGCTAGATGCAGATGTAAGAGTGAATCACCTCCAAATATATGCTGGGTAATACATGCTGCCTTTGTCATCATCAACTGCCAAAAGCATCCATATGTCATTGTCAATAACTTGACAACAGCACAGAATTGTTAACTACTACCCTTTATTTACTTTGAGCACCTGCCCCTCCTAGGGTCTCTGCATGACCCTGGTATACAGTATGTAAACGTGACTACACTCCCTAAATTCATGTATGTTTTTCAACCCAAATCCTTTTTTGATCAATTGATCAGACTATTTCCACTTTCATTTGGGGAGGTGAGCTCCCAGTAATCAAAAGACAAACACTCCAGAGGAGTTGATGTGACGGTGGCTTACTGTAGCTCTTTCCAACTTTTCATATTATTACTGGGTGGCTTAACTAAAGAAAATAGTAATCTATACCTACCACTCACAAGAGTATGTGTATTATACACTATATGGGGTGAATCTGTGGAATATTTTAGACAAACAAAATAATCATATATAACCGTTTAAGAAGATATATATAAATAAGTAATTTTTGAATTATATGAAAAGATGCAATGATAGCTTAAGTCAAGTCAAGTCAAGTTTAGTTATATAGTCCTTAATCACAATACAGTGTCAAAAGGCTTTACAAACCCACATTTCACAGAGAAATCAACAACAGGGTTAGAAGCTCTGTTGCATTCAGAATGGCAATTACTACAAGGGGTGACGGTGGCTCAGGAGGTAGAGCGAATCATCCAGTAATCAGAGGATTCCTGGTTTGATCTCCAGCTCCTCCTAGTAGCACGTCTAAGTGTCCTTGAGCAAGACACTGAACCGCTAACTGCTCTCGTTGAGCAGGTGTGTGGCTGGTACCTAATGTACATTGGACCACAAGGACCATGCGACGGACCACTGAGCAACTGATCTGGACAACAAAGACCACGTGACAGACCACTGAACAACTGGTCCGGACCACAAGGACCAGCGCCCCGAGTGGTAGCAACCAGTGTTCCGTGGACAGACCACTGAATATTATACCATAATATGTACATATTAGGTCTCTCAAACAATTAAAATTATTCATCACCATTAATCGAATGATAGTTGCGAATAATCATAATTTTTTTTCCCTCAAATTAGACCCCAAAGAAAGATTTTTCTATTTAAAAAGCACTGCACCGAGTTAAAACAAGCCACTATCGTGCTCCTATTACTTTGCACTGTGCCAGTTGCTAAGATAAACAAGCATGCTTACATGAAATGCTATATTAAATAATAATATAACATTATATAAATAAAATAAATTAATAATAATGCTGTGGACTGGAAAACTGTAGCTGTGTCTAACTCTCAGCACTGCTGCTGTCTGTAAAGCACCAGCTCATTCCGCTGGTAAATGAGAATATCTGTAAAAATTGCTATAAATATTACACTACTAAATGCGAGCACAACGTAGATGCTTTAAGACATGGTAGAATACTCTGAATAGAGAGCTGGCAGCAGGATGCAACTGCTTTCTCTGTGATTCAAACATAGAAAGTGAACGTTAAACAGGCACATGAGCATTTGGGTCAAACTAGGAAAATGCTTTCTTAAAAATGTATTGCGTTAAGGCATTATAGCCCTGTTTCTAATATAGTTTTCCTGGATCCCTATTGTACGGGGGACTGTCTACGAAGACTACAACTATAACTACATTTTGCCGTCATAAAGCCACACGTCATTCAGTCAAAGGAAACGTCTTACTCCTAGGTAGGATGTTTTTCACTCCTGGTCAAACTTTGCGCTTTGTTCCTAGAAGTTATTCTCAGATGTTTGATAAATACAAGCCCTGGCTACAATGTGAAAGTCTCTTCTCTTTCTATTTAGTCTGCCAGTGAACTAAAAAAGCACTACAAAATAGCCTCAATTAGGCTATTTAGGCAATCTTAGGCTGTGCATAAGCCTCACCTTTAAGCACACCTAACCCCCCACATCTAAATTTAACTCAGACCCCCAAACACAAACTCTAACCCTGACCATGGCCAATGACAGAAAATTAAAGGCCACGTACTTACCTGGATAATAGCAGAACCGACCGCGCTCGACCAGCTCTTCCTCCCATTAATGTCAGTCAGATATCAATTTAGAGCAACCCTTGCTGAACTTGAGCAACTTTTTTTGTTAGGTAAATGATCAACATATAGTTGGAGGCTGTATGTTTTTTGGGTGTTTAAACTGACTGATGATTATTATATACCACAGTAATTTCATGTGCTTTTGTAACTGTGTCAAACATAATTAGAGCAACTAAAATTGAGAGAAAGCAGTACACATCTGTAGTAATACATTCCAAAACTGGTGAAAATAATAAAATAATGAAAAACATATTATGAGATTATTATTTAAAAATATATAACCATTATTGGTGCTTTGTTAAACACAACTAGTTCCAACTAGTATTTGTGTCAGTTGTGAATATTCATATGACAAGTCAAGTTTATTTAGTAAAGTAGAGTAGGCAACATTATTAGCATTATATGACAAGTCTTAGGTTATATATTTTATATAATATGTTGTGTTTAACTCGACAGTCCATTGTTCTGGTGCATGGTTCCACTGGTAAACGCCTCCAGTCGAGATAACGTCAGAGACCCCAACCAGACTCCTCCACTGATCTGTCCTGGGTCCATTTCCACAGCACAGGGAATTCCCCACATTTGCATGGAGAGCTAACATTGTGTAATGTTGATTTTAAAGGCAGGTTTTCAGTCACTTCTAGATGGTAAGGGGTGTTTACTATTCAAATGGGAGTAAGATCACTCTCTGGTCATACTGTTCTATATTCTCTATATCAATGGCAATTAGGCTGGTGATAATACTGTAAATTGCCAGCCACATCTTTGTCAGCGTGACCAGGAGATAACTTTTAGGTAGTTTTTCTCATAAGTTCTGGGCTACTGTAGAACCACGTGCACTGTGAAACATGGCAGCCTCCAGGGAGATACAAACAGCTCATTCTAAGGTAATGAAAACACAACGATTCTCATTTTTATGGGATTATACACTAATTAAAACATACTTGTGAATATTATATTCCATATTCCATTCAGCAAATTGCCACTAATTCCACACATTGCACCTTTAAGATATGTATTCAGGGGAACGTGTTAACGCCATGTTTGAAAAGTTAGGAAAATCTTCTGTAAGCATGACCCAGAGGGGTTTGACATAGGTAAATAATATAAACAGAAAAGAACAGGTTGTATCTTGACTCCTCAAATATTTGACAAACTTCCAATTTCATTGGCCCTCCACCCACTTGATATTATTCAGTCAAACTCATATGGTTCAAGTCTCATATGGCTTTCTCGACCATTTTATGAGGGCCAGCTGCGAATACACAGAATGTGATAGCTGTATTTTGATAGTTCTCTCCTGTAACTTACATTGATAAAACAACAGCAGGAGACATTCAAAGTATTATAATATTAATCAGTCATATATTAAAGGATAGATTTGCTATTTTTCAACCCAGTAGCTCAGGAGGTAGAGCGGGTTGTCGAGTAATCAGAAGAGTGGCGGCTCCTCCTGGTAGCATATTGAAATATCCTTGAGAAAATGCAGAGAACTAATTTCATCTTTCATAAATGGCTCCATACTGCCAACAAGTTAGTTGTAGAAAGTAGCAGTAATTCACTTTAGCTCCTACTCTGCTCTCACCACAAAAAGATGTCATGATGATTTCAATTTGGCAACTCAGACTCTTGTAAAACGGTGACGTCAAAAGAAAAGTGTCTGGTCTTCTTGCTCACTGTAAAAAAAACAAATAAAAGAAGAATTTAGAGAAGAAATATATTAAAAACCTAGAGAAGAAAAGTAAAATAGGTATGTTAAGTGTTTCTGGCTGCTGCTCCGGACCAGTGCACTTCCGTCTCTCTTTCTCGATTCCTCCACCTCACCCCATGTATGCTCTCATCGGTTGTAGCTTGTTGCATCACTCCTGACCCGACCAGATATTAAACCTACTAGATAGAATAGCCACAGACATAGATAGACATAGATAGAATGCAAATTTCTACATCACGGATATCAGACTTTTCAGAATAACCATGGTGCGGTATATATAATTTATCAACAACCAGCTATACCCAAACGGGTAGAGAAAGAGAGAAAATCAGTAGAAGGGGAAACTTCTGCTGATTCTCCTTCAGGTTGGGGTACAGGACCTTCCGTCGGTTGTTGATCTCCCAGGGAAATTGGTCGTTCATGCCCAGCATGGTTCCCTTCAGTTCCAGTCCTTTTTAGCCAGCTCCTTGTATCTAAATTTTCAGCCATTTCAGACTGCTCAATTAACTGGTCTAAAACTACAGTCCTATCACTCAGTGCGGAAGACTGGAATGCTGTAACCCAGAAGCTTCCCTTAACCATCTCAACAGGCAACATTAGATACCTGGGTATTGATATCTCCACCAATCTGTCAGATTTGTTTACCCTTAACTTTTCTCCATTGCTCAAATCCATTGAAGAAAACCTCACTCGATGGAACAACCTACCCATCTCACTAATTGGCACAATGGCAGTAAAAATTAACATACTACGGAAAATGGATGGCGAGATATTGAACAATCAGAAAGTCAGGAATTATCAATATCTGATCTCCCATTCCTTACTGGATTTATAAAGAAACATAATTGTTTTAAAAACCCATTTATTGCCACAACTCTGTCAGCCTGGTGGAAATTCAACAAACTCAGCGATTACACCCCATCTCCAAACAAATTCCCTCCAATTTGGCACAACCCAGATTTTCTGGTTAAAAACAAACCAATATTCTTCAGGTCTTGAAAATGACAGGGAATTACTCATCTGGAACACATTTTTGAAGACAATTCATTTCTATATATAGTTGTTTTGGCAGGCATCTATCTATCTATCTATCTATCTATCTATCTATCTATCTATCTATCTATCTATCTATCTATCTATCTATCTATCTATCTATCTATCTATCTATCTATCTATCTATCCATCCATCTATCTATCCATCTATCTATCTGTAGAAATACAAATGTAGACATATGTTAATTGCTTCATTTCATGTTTGCTATTTAAAGCCAACCATCACGTAAATCATTACCTAAACGCACATACAGTTACACAAAGAACTATTCAATTCTAAGTGTAGGCTACTTACTAAACCAAAAATGATCAGAGCTGAATGCCGGCACATCTACTGTCAACAAATTAAAGTTATATTTACTTAGTCGTATTTTCCCACAAAATTAGTTATTATCTTGAGAAAATCATTTGACCATAAAACAGCAACAGGCAAAAGTGAGCATGTGTTAAGATGGGGCACTGCAGATCTAAGAATGAGTGGGTGAGCGAGAAGAGAGAGAGCGACGTGAGTGTGTGAAAGTGAAAATTTACATAAATGTGTGTGACAAATCCCCTGCCACAGATGGGTTTTTTAAGGAGGGAGACGGAGACGGAATGGCAGTGAGATGCCCCCATGGGGTATTTCATGAAATAATCTGCCAGCGAACAAATATGCTCGCTGGCAAACGGAAACATAAATCAGAATGAATGAATGAATGAATGAATGAATGAAAGCATCTATGGCTCAGTCAGGTCGCACTCTGGTCGCAGGCTCAGCTTCCTGCACCACGCACCCCCTAATTCATCCCCCAACTCATCCCCCTCGATCACAGCGATGGCCAGCGACACAGAGACCCACTCCTTCCACTCCTTTAGGAGGTTAAGGTGGTAATTCTGGCTCGCCCCCCTAACGTCTGACCGATTTACCTCAAAATTGACGGCCCAACCCGCCATGTGACCACGAAGGGCCCTTGCCAATTTGAAGTAATTTAGAACTGGACGTAGGAAGCAACACTAACACCTTGTCTCTCGGTGCAAATTGCCTAAGTCGAGCCCCTCTGTCATATAAGTGGCGCTGATGCTCCTGAGCCTGGAGCAAATTCTCCCCTGACAGTTGCCCCAGAGCGTGTAACTTTGCTCGCAGGTCCATAATTTACTGAACTTCGTTCTTACTTGTGCTAGGCCCTTCTTCCCAGTTTTCCTTAATTATGTCTAGCACCCCCGGGGTCTCCTGCCGAAGAGGAATCCCTTTGAGATAACTCCCGCACCGCAAGCAACAGAGGGTCCAACCACCAATTGCAGCTATCGTTGTGCACAAACTTACGAACCATGCTTTTCAGCGTCCTATTGAACCACTCCATCAGCCCGCTGGTCCGCCTGGTGATACACGCTGGTCCGAATTGACGGCCAATAGCTCATAAAGTTCCCGAAGTGTACGTGACATAAAGGAAGTGCCCTGGTCTGTCAGGATTTCCTTCGGAATCCCGACTCGGGAGATGACCTGAAACAGTGCCTGAGCCACACTTTTGGCTGTAATACTGTGCAATGGCACTGCCTCGGGGTACCGGGTTGCGTAATCCACTAGTACTAACACAAATCAATAAACGCGAGCACTGCGGTCTAATGGCTTAATGAGGTCCATACCGAGTCTTTCGAACGGGGCCTCGACTAAAGGGAGGGCTCTTAGAGTAGCCGGAGTAGCTGGCACTTGGGACATGCGGCGTACAATTTACGCACATCTGCCCAAATGCCCGGCCAATAGAAGCGGGCTATAATCTGCTGTAGTGTTTTCTCATGTCCGTGGTGACCGGCCATCGGGTTATGGTGGGCCACCTGGAAAAGCATTTCCCGGCGGCTCTTCTCACTCGATACAACTTGTCTCTAATAACCGAAAAATACAGGTGGGCGTCTGGGCGCACCAACTCGCCATCGATCTTAACTACCTGCTCAAAGGCCACGCATAGGGAATCGTCCTGTGACTGCTCTAGCAGAAAATCATCCATGGAGGAGACCAATGGGACCGGGGAAGGTCCCAGATGGGGCTGCCCCGCCCCTGGCCCCTGGCCCCATGGCACCCAAGCGGCCGGTTGGCGGGCATGGTTCCCCCATTGGTCCTGGGGACAGACCTCACACAGGCTTGACCATGCCCCCTCACCTGTCACAATGTGTTTCACAGGACAATAAACAACATTTTGCTAGCGCACCATGAGTGCTTGGCTTTTATTTTTCAACAACTTGATGTCTGCATAGAGAACTGATTAGTATACTGTATGTGTAACACTCGGTAATTGGTTACCGTCTCATTTAAAGATTTTGCCACATGCTTTATGTGAGCACTGCGCATGCATGCTTATAATTTTTATAAGGACCAAAGAACAAGTGGATTATAATTACCTGTGTAAGAAACCGAAATAAATACTATTTTATAAATTTAAGTGGATTACACGCTTGCATTGCAGATAATAATAATCACACAAACACAATAATTTTTCATGATATTTATTTAGTTTATATTTTGTAGGCATGTGTCATCATAGCCTATTTACTATCTACAGTAAACAGTTGTTGTTTTGGTTGTTTTAACTGTTCAACAGAAACAGATATAAAATCTGAAAGAAAAATGCAATTGCTTTTCTTAGCATTGCTTTTCAATAAAAACAAAATGGTCGGGGGCTTGCTGGGGGCACAGAGCATCCCGCCATGGTGGGGGCGCATGGCGGGCTGCTCTGGGCTGTGGAGAGCACTGCTGGGTGGCGGACCTCACCATTGCACGGAGTGTGGGTGGCCTGGCTGAGCGACGGGTGCTGGTGCTCTCTCCAGCACCTCGGCTGGGGGCTCCGGTTGAGTCAGGGGTACTGGCCTCCTCTCTACAGCATCTGCTGGTTGTGCTGTGGAGGTCTGTTCGTCTCCTGGTTGAGGCTGCAATCTGAAAGGACAGATTAGAGGACAGCCTCCCCAGCTGCCCCTTCCACCTCCTTTGCTCGCAGGATCACTATTCCCTTCCTCTTCCCCACCTATGTGGACAGATGTCAACGGGGTAAGGCCACGGTCTCAAAAAATTCCTGTGAATAGTATTTTCTGGCCCCTCTTGGCCTTCTGGCGTAATTCTGTATACTGGGGTTAAGGGTGCTGCTATTACAAAGCGCTCTGGTCACCATCTCAAGCTCTCAAACAGAAGTCTCTGAGTAGCAATGCCTTGGCTCGTTTGTCATATTGTCGCTTGTCTCTGTAGTGCTCGTCTGACTACCATCTTGTATGCCTGATGAAGTGTCTTGAGGTGGGTACGGACCCACCCCTCATGAGTGGTTCCTTCGCTCAGCAAGGATGTCCCCATCACCATGTCCACTGGGAGACGGCGTGTCTGCAAAACATCACATAGAAGGTGTACAGGCCAGTACATCATTAAAGGAGTCATATCATGCTCATTTTTAACGAGTTATTACAGGTGCAAATTTGAATATCGTGAAAAAGTTCAGTATTTTTTGTCACTCATTTCAGAAAGTGAAAATTGTATATATTCTAGTCTCATCACATGTAAACCAGAGTATTTTGAGCATTTTTTTATTTTAATTTTCATAATTACGACTCACATCTCATGAAAACCCAAAATACAGTATCTCAAAATATTAGAATATTTCACAGAGGGCCACAGAGATGTCAATCAAGGACCCCTGGACACGCCCACACAGTCCTGAGAAGAGCTCTAATCAGCTCATTAACTGCAAAGAGCCTTTAATCTCGCAATCTGGTTTAGCACACACAACCACAATCATAGGGAAGACTGCTGACTTGACAGTTCAGTCCAGAAGACGGTCATTGGCACCCTCCACAAGGAGGGTAAGCCAGAGAAGGTCATTGCTGAAAGGGTTGGCTGTTCGCAGAGTGCTGTATCAAAGCATATTCATGGAAAGTTGACTGGAAGGTAAAGGTGTGGTAGGAAAAAGGTGCACAAGCAACAGGGATGACCGCAGCCTTGAGAGGATTGTCAAGCAAAGCCGATTCAAGAACATGGGGGAGCTTCACAAGGAATGGACTGAGGCTGGAGTCAGTGCATCAAGAGCCACCACGCACAGACGCGTCCAGGAAATGGACTACAAGTGTCGCACCCCTAATGCCAAGCCACTCCTGAACCAGAGACAACGTCAAAAGCGTCTTGGCCTGGGCTAAGGAGAAAAAGAACTGGACCGTTGCTCGGTGGTCCAAAGTCCTCTTTTCAGATGAAAGTAAATTTTGCATTTCATTTGGAAACCAAGATCCCAGTGTCTGGAGGAAGAGTGGAGAGGCACAGAATCCAAGTTGCTTTAAGTCCAGTGTGAAGTTTCCACAGTCAGTGATGATATGGGGTACCATGTCATCTGCTGGTGTTGGTCCACTGTGTCTTATCAAGTCAATGCAGCCGTCTAACAGGAGAGTTTGGAGCACTTCATGCTTCCGTCTGCTGACGAGCATTATGGAGATGCTGATTTCCTTTTCCAGTGGGACTTGGCATCTGCCCACACTGCCAAAACTACTCATAAATGGTTTACTGACCATGGAATTACTGAGCTTGATTGGCCAGCCAACTCGCCTGACCTGAACCCCATCGAGAATCTATGGGGACAAGAAGAAGATGAGACACACCAGACCCAACAATAAAGATGAGCTGAAGGCTGCTATCAAAGCAACCTTGGCTTCCATAACCCCTCAGCAGTGCCACAGGCTGATCGCCTCCATGCCACGCCGCATTGATGCAGTAATTCATGCAAAGGGAGCCCCAACCAAGTACTGAGTGCATAAAAGAACATTCTTTTCAGAGGTTCGAAATTTCTTTATTATAAATCCTTTTTTTTATTGATCATTTGAAATATTCTAATATTTTGATGTACTGGATTTTGGGTTTTCAAATATACAATTCTCGTTTTGAGCTGCACCTGTATAGGTCTCTGATGTCCCCAAAACATGTCTTTGAAGTGTTTTGCTGAAAATACCACTCAGATTATTCATTCTAGCCATTCTAACCTGTGTCTCTATTCTTCCAGGCTCTGACAGGCTGATTCAGTGTGCGTGTGCGTGTCTCAGTGTGCATGTGCCATGCCCACCCCGGAAGTGTTTCTCCCACTTCTGTATGAAGAAGATAAACATTCATTATTCTACCTTATCAGATTTGACATTCTACAGACATTCTACCTTATCACAAATTTGATGCGAGAAATAGGCAATGCAGTTGCTGAATATTCACTCGTATTTTCATCCCTAATTTAAAAGTTTGTTCCCTCTTTGCCTGTGATGAGCAGTGTGGACTGCACTGTGGCACCGCTCCAGCAGCTCCACTGGCGTTGCAGTTACTCAGATGGGGGGCGGTTCTAATGTTCTAATGCTAATGTGTCACACCTGACATAGGGTCTGACAGCAAACTTGTTTTTTTAGACCGAGGAAGAGCAATTAAAAATAAAAAACTCACTGGGTTGTCTTTTTTCACAGTTTGTGTGTTAGTAGGACCATCAGACACCTAAATGAATGTACACAAGCACTGAAAAGGTGAGTTTTTTATGTATGTCCCATTTAACTGTGTTGTTGTAGGCATGGGTCAACTCAGGCAACTTGTACACCCAGTGGATTTGCTCTTCCTCATGTAGAGAACTTAACAGAGAAAGCAAAGTGTGGTTAAATCTTTTGACTGACCCATTACGCTGGCAGCTGGTCCTTAATGAGGGACTTTTTCCACTTCAATGCAGGGTCTTCCTCGTCTTCCCCAATAGTCCTCAATCCCTCCATCCTCAACCCCTTCCTCCATTATTCCAGTCCTCACCATCATTGCAGCCTTTTCCTCAGTTCTCCTGGATAGGCCATCAGCATTCTGGTTGCTTGCTCCTGGGCGGTACTTAACATCAAAATTTAAGTTAGTCAGCCCTGCCACCCACCATTGTTCTCCCGCTCCAAACTTAGCAGTGTCCAAATGGACAAGAGGGTTATTATCCGTATATACCATGAATATTGCCCCCCACAAATTGAATTAATTTGAAACAGCCCATGTCAGTGCCAATAACTCCAGTTTAAAGGAAGTATAGTTTTTGTCATCTCATTCACTGGGAGATAGGGATCGGCTGGCATAGGCTATGACACATTCTGTACCACCTTATGTCTGGGAAAGGACAGCACCTAGGCATCTGTGTATAGTTTGAATGGTAAGGAGAAGTCAGCATATGCTAGAATGGGGGCACTCACCAACTTCCCTTTGAGCTCTTTGAAGCATCTCTAAAAGGAATCAGTCCAATCCACTGGGTGGTTCTTATTCCCCAGCTGTTGGGTCCCAGTCAGCAAAGTATGGAGAGGGGCTGCAATGTTAGCAAAGCCAGCTATGAAGCATCTGTAGTAGCCAACAATGCCAGAAATGAGTGTACCTGACAGTTGTGGGCTGTGCCCAATCCTGTACGGCTTTCAACTTCTTTGGGTCAGCACTGACTCCTTTCTGGCTGACCACATGACCCAGGTAACGTACCTCAGCTTTAAAAAGATCACATATTTTTGATTGCAGCTTAAGGCCATGTTTGTGCAGTGTCTGAAAGACTCACTCAAGGTAGGTTAGATGTTCACCAAAGGTTTTAGAATACACAATATCATCAAGATAGATCAGAAGGGAGCTATTCACCTGTGAGTGGAGTCAGTGTTGCATCAGGCATTGAAGGTTTGCTGGAGCGTCCTCATAGAGCCCCAGGGGAGTGGTGAACGCAGTCTCGATCAGCTGGGTCCAACTCGAACTGCCGGTAGCCACTGGTCAAGTCGAGGATCGAATACTATTCTGCGCGAGACAGGGTAGTGAGAGATTCCTCTGCAAGGGGTGTCTTTGTGTGTAACCGCATTCAGCTTCCTATAGTCCACACATAACTGCCAAGACCCATCTTTCTTTTTGACAAAAACTATGGGTGCTGCCCATGGGCTACTGCTCTCTCGCACTACACCTTTTGTCAACATTCCCTGCCAACACCAGGGACCTCAGTTCTTGATACAGGCTTGAACATATGGGGCATTACCTTTCACGAGACGGTGGCGCAGTCCCGGTTGGGATGTGATGTCGAACTGCATCTGTGCGTCCAAAGACCTTATCATGCAGTTAGAAAACATTTCTGCAGGAGTTTGCTCACCTTCGCTTGTTGTTCTTGATTTAGTCCATCACAGTATGGAGTGTTTCCTTTGAATTCAGACATTTGTGCTCCTCTCACTGATGCATCAAGCATGCCCTCCAAGAATTACTGAAAAACAACCTCAGGTGCTTGTATTTGTTGGTTATCAACCTGACATACTGCTGCTAATAGGCACCATTGTGGGATTTTAATGGGGTACTTCTAGAAAGTGGGTCCATAGAATCATTTCAGTCCTCAGAGGTATCCATACCGGCTGGTGATGAGTGAATCTGGCGGTTGTTGGGCGTGTCTCTAGGGGGCAACAAACAAAAACACGTTCCCTCTCTTGTTGCAGAGGACAGGTTAGGCTGAAACACACGTAACCCAGGGTGGGCACTGCCATTCAGGAGTTTTCTTGCCTTTCCCTCAAGCTCTTTTTTTAGGAAACAATGTGGAGCAGGCCAAAGGTTTGCACTCCTTCACCATTTCTCCATCAGTGTACGGTTTCATCTTTTTCATCAGTTCATGTCTGATTCTGTATGAAGCCTCTGTTACCTGGTATTGACTGGGGGCTGTTCAGTTCTGTTTGAGCCATTTCAGTTTTGCGGACCTTATCTTGCTGCCTTTAGGAAACTCTATTCTCTATTCTCTATTCTCTATTCTCTATTCTCTATTCTCTACTCTATTCTACTTTTTAAACCGCAACAGAGTGATCAGAGAGCCGTGGTTTGAGGATCGCTGATTTAAAGTATTATTTAGTTCAGAAATGTCGTGGAATAAGAGTGAACGTTCTGTTGTGGTTAATTGTGACCAAAAATTACTGAAAATGTGTATCAAACTCCTGGAATGTATATATCACAGCTTTTTTTTTTTAATGCATTCTTCCCACACCAAGAAAGAGCCAAAACCTGGTTTTAAAAAAATGCTGTCAAAGGTTCAACATAAATATGGGTGTCAGGCTGGGAGCCAAGACCTTTTTTTTTTTAACTCACAGAAGAGAGAGGCCTCAGGATGAGACGGGGTGGGAAGACCACCCAGGTTAACTTGACCTTGCGCAGGCGGAGGTGAGACAATATTACATAGCTCCCACACGGCGGCACGGTGGCTCAGTGGTTAACACTGCTGCCTCACAGCAAGAAGGTCCTGGGTTCGATTCCCGCCTGGGGCACTGTTGGCACCGTGCTCCGGTGGGTTATCTCCCAATCAGGGGCCTTTCTGTGTGGAGTTTGCACGTTCTCCCCGTGTTCGCATTGGGTCTCCTCCAACATAAGGACCCCGACTAAAAACGTGCAGAACACTTCCTTCCTGTCCTGTCCCTGACCACGGCATGGACCCACAACCTGGAATTGGTCCCCGGGCGCTGACGAAGTGAGGGCTGCCCACTGCCCCTGGCTGCCCCTGGAGGAAGGATGGCCAGGATGGGATAAAAGCAGAGACTGTATCTCATCGTTCGCTACTCGTGTGTGTGT
>OMKR01103686.1:0-10812 GCA_900302355.1 Cyttopsis rosea | reverse complement strand
AAGAAAATACTTTGTTCAGCACTCAGTTTATTAAATTATGTTTTACTTTTTTTTTTAACGGAGGGATTTCCTATCATGTTCTTTAGTTTAATAGGAACAATTATTTTCAAGGATTGGTCACATTTATCATTTCATCAATAAAGTATGATTCAGAGTAGGTGAGTAAATCAGTCGCAACTTCAGTTATAATACAATAAATGCTCTTTGCCCGTCTTTAGAAAACATCATTAGCAAGAGAAAAGGAATGACTATTTGAATGTAAAGACAATATGGTACAAGAAATTACAAAAATAAGATTTTTAATAATCTTAAATCCTTTTTTTTTTTTTCTTATTTTTTTTTTTTTACATTCCATCCATCTCTTTTCATCCACCAGGACCGAGCGGGGCTGAGGCTTCTCTGCCTGTAGGGGCCAACGTGGCTCCGAGCAGGATTCTGAGGGCACTGACTTAAGTCTCTGCTTTAAAATATGTTGTTTACTATGATACGAAGGACACTTTGCAGCCGTTGTGGGAGTTTTCCCTCAAGTGTCCGTGGCCATTTGACAAGGCCTGCTGTCTGTGGTTGGGTCTGGGGGAGGGGGGTGAGCCCCTGGTGCCAGGCTCCGTGACCTCTGACCTGGGAGCGTCGGCCTCTTCCGTGTTGAACCCGAGGATGTCGTTTATAGAATGAGGCAGATCCTGTGAAAGACGAAGGGAAAAATAAATCACCCATGATCCCACAACTACGGGTCTCCGACCTATGGTGAAGATGGTAAAGGTGGTTGTTTGGTGAATGGATTTTGAATGGTGGTTATTTATTTCTTTGTCCATAAAATGCCACATTGGGACATAAATCAAACCACAAGAGTTGTAGTGCTGATGGGAGTGCAAATGACACATTCTGGTACTTTGGTTTTCAGTTTCAGTTTGAATGGTTTGTTTTGTTTTCATTGAGCTGCAAACACTATTTGTGTTTTGAATTTAAAAAACAATCCATCGAATGTTATTTCCTTCAGATCATCCGTGCCAGGTAGAATATTTAGACATTAATCTGAATAATATGGTTACTATATGAATGTCCAACTTGCCTTACAACCCTTGATCTGCAAACAGATGGCCTCGGCTTTGTGGAGGATTTCTTCAATGTCCAGTTTCATGGAGAGTTCATTTATGTGCTGTGACAAAAGCGAACCGTGAACTTTGAATGTAATCGATAAAGTTAGATGCCCATACAGTGGCACCTAAACTTGTTTAAAAGTCATAACTACTCAGCAGGTCTCCTCACAGAGACACTACAGTACAAAATATTTACCTTGAGGATTTCATTGAAGCCGTAGTTCTCCTCCATGATCTTTTGCTTCTCTGAGTCCAGAATGGCACAGCACACAAGCAGATGGAAGTTTTGGCAGGGCAAGCCCGTCCACATGACCTGAAAAAGTACACAACAACACTACTCACATACAAGTTATACAACTAGAGAAGGACCCATACAAGGCTAAAATAAGGTATTGATATTTGAGAATATGACCTATCCAAAACTCTTGATACCAATAACCAAACAGCCAAAGAACATTGAAACATGTTAGATATAGTGAAAAGTATTAAAATAATAAATAATAATAAAAATAGTCATAATCTGGACAAAATTCAGTTTTTCCAAGACAAGCTCTCTGGTTCCTCCCAGGGAGGAACTCACCTCCCAGAGTCGTAGGACGTCCTGGAAGCTCAGCTCCCTCTTGAAGTGGATCAGTAACCAGCGGAAACAGAAATACAGGTAGCCCGAGTCCTGCGACTCTGGAGTAAAAATAACACGTTATTAAAAATAATACAATGTGTTGTAACCTAAAAACACCCACGTACCCGTAACTGCTCCTTCTACAGAACCTCATGGTTCTTTCACATAGTGAAGTATGCTTCTATGCTATCTAATGTGTAAAGAAAACATTATGTCTATGTGTAAAATTATTATGAAGTTCTCCAAATACTTGTGGTTTGGTGTGTTGTGTTGTGTTAGTGTCAAGTGTGTACCGAGGTAGTTCCAGAAGGCCAAGTCCAGCAGCCTGAGCAGCGTGCTGAGTTGGATCAACTGGCTCTTCATGCCCTGCATCTGCTCCTCAAAGTTCTGGTGCTGAACACACACCATAAAATTACTTAATTAATACAATCACCTTTCTCATTCACAACAACACTATGAGTGCCACTGCCTTGCTCAATGGCTTCTAAAAACCACAACAATTCACACATTGCAGCAGATCTGCAGAGACGTGTTTTCTTTCCTTCCTGAAAAAGGAAATTTTGTCTGAAATGAAGTAAGTCAGTGGTAGCCAAAGAGAGCAGGAACTTTACCATTTGGTCCATGAAGGAGACAAAACACCAGAAGGCGTCCACCTCGTTCTCCATCACGTAGAGGATCGGAGACAGCAGGTCGCTCATCCCTTGGACGTAACCTGCGGAGAGGCGGGACGATGCGGTCACTGAATACTGCTGGAACCAGGGAGGAGGGAAGGAAAGGAGACAAGGAAGCATGAAAAGCAAAGGGAACAGGGAGAGGGAAACAGGGAGGAGGCAGGGAGACAAAACGGCAATTCCAAACGTATAGAAAGAAAAGGGGAAGGAACAAAGGAAAGAAAAAGGAAACAAGAAAGGAAAACAGGTCTGGTCCTAAAATACTGTAGATGCACTAATCAACTCCAATTAAGTCATGCTGTAAAATCATCAGTTGTAATTTGAAAGGTGACTGGCAAACCACGTTAAAATCCTATTTGATGAACTTGGAGTGGGCTGTTCTCTCTCACCCAGGTCGAAGTCGTACATGCAGTACGTCATCAGGATGTCGTGCAGGAGGATGAGGCCCGGGTTGTCGATGCCCTCGTAGAACCTGTTGGTTCTGTCTGTTCGGTTCACATCTTTCTCTGAAAAACGACCAGAAGTCACAAAGGCCTGAAGGTTAAAAAAACAGATGTGCACAAGGAGCACTGGTGGCACCTGGTGTTTAAGTGCAATGCAATCTTACATTTCTGTACTTTTATGGTTTTAGATCTTCATTCATTTCAAGGGTGTTCTCCCATGGATACAGTTCTGTATATCCTTATGAAAAGTTGATGTTTTGGTAGACGTTTCAGGCTCACCTATTAGACTCCTGTAGTCTCTGAGTCTTGAGTTTCTCCTCTCTTGTTCCTGACTCACTGACTTCCACTGCAGCTTCATCCTGAAGTACTCATCCCTTTTGGCACAAAATGAGGAGAGTATGATTATGCTCTTCATTAACACTTTATTTGAGAATGCAGGATTAGTAGAAACGGGACCCTTGAAAAATATGTTGCATTAAAATAGTTGTCTAACAGATACACATCTATCCATCTACATCTAGATAGAAGACATCTGCTGCAATCCTTGTTCTGTTCTATTTATCTGTCTCTATCTCTATCTATCAATCAGTATGCCTCTCTACTTTCGATCAGAAAATTAAATGACAGCAAATAATGTTAATAACCATGTTAATAGCAAAATAATATCTACGTTTTGGTTCTCTGTAAGGCCTTCCTCTCTTCCAGGCTGCTGTCCCAGGGAAAGTAGCCAAGCAGGAACTTCCAGGCCTCTTTCCTCATCACGTGGCACAGCCCCTGCAGAGTCAAACAGACACAGAGGTACATGAGCTCCTGCGGAACCAGAGGCACGACCCGGAGCATCTAAATGCAGAACATTCAACATGTATTTTGATAACTGAGCCGAGGGCCAAATTTTCATTGAAAAAAAATGAAAAGAAAAAATATGTTAAAGATATTTAATAGTAACAACAACAAAAAAAATCAACATGCCCCTTTGAAGACGACTTGCTTGAGATGAGGGACGTTAAGCATCCTTCCCTCTGCATCCTGGTGCTCTGCCCACTCATTCGCAGACAGTGGTGCCCCCCGCTGGACCTCCGGCCTCACTCCAAGGTCAATCTGACGGCAAGACAATTCAAGTCAAACATAATAGTACAATACTATTAATTAAATACAATATAATATAATACAAGTTATTAAGGATGCAGTAACACTGCCAATACCGAGTATTACATTTGAAGCATTGCCTAACACCCAGCACAAGGAAGATCTATAGAACATTACTTTTACTGCACAGTATAGAATAAGACTGTTAGTTTGGGTTCAGTAGAATGTAATGATTAATATATAATCCATTTTCTCCAATTCAACAAAAAGATATTTTTGGAACATCTTAAATATTCGATATAGCACTTATAGTATATTAAAAAAAAAAAATCACACTTTTCTCATTTTGGCATCTGGAATTAAGGTGGAGGAAATTGCTTTGCGCACACTGGGATGCGCGATTAGCAAAGTCATATTTACATTTTCTAGTGATAAGCAGGAATACACGTTGGATTCCTCAAAGTCATTCCAACTCTGCACTCACCCTGGTGATGACCTCAAAGCCGGGCTCCTCCTGCTGGTTGATCTCCAGCCCTGGGATGACTTCTCCCAGGAAGTCGGCCACCTCCTCCGGGGGTCGTTTCTGCTGCTCCTCTGATCCCCGGAAAGCATCAAACAGGTAGTTGGTGACCTTGGAGAAGCCGCCGAGGGTAGTCACATACGGATCCTTTTTCAACTTCTGGGAGACATAAAACAATGACTTCAGCAAGCTCAAAGTCTGGGCTCATAACACTATATAGTTAGTTAGAAAAGAAAGGAATGCAAAAAATGTTTCTCAGTAATGAAATTGACATTTTTCTACGACGTTAGCTCTGGATCTTTGCTTGCAACGGTTTGTGTTCGTTCCTTACATTAACAAGGCCAAAGTTGTTGTCATCTAGAAGGTTCTCAAAGGACTGGGAGAGGGCTTTGTTGGGGGTGCTGACCCACAGGCAGTTGTCGTTATCTGGAGTCCTTCAAACACAAACAAATATTCTCATTATTAAAAGCCGCCTACTCATGATTGTGCTTCTGAAGTTGTGGCCAAATGAAAAGTAAGGAACGTAAAGAACATTTGAAATTGGGGCACAACTGATGAAGCAAATAATCAACTAACATCCATACTGTCACATGAAACAAAATCACCGTCATCATATGCACCCACACAGCGTTACACCACAAAATGCACTCGCAATTTGCATGCAACTTTACAACTTGAAAAAGGTGAAATGTAAAAACCTACTATTCTACAAGTCCACATGTAAGGAATGTGTACCGATCTGTTGCTTGCTTAAATATTACCATTCTTATTTGTCAATATGCAAAAACAGCAGCTATATCTACTGTGTCCTGCACATTTATAGTAGTAATAGTAAACATACTGCTAGTTTCTTTTAGATCAACTGTGTACACCTACAGGTAGTACTAGCTAGTGCAACATGTAGCAGACTTCACTTGGTCGCACTTAAAGGCTCCATCAGTGGACTCTCTACACATAAAAGCCTGGTTTTGACCAAGTGTTTTTTCTACCAATAGAGAAACCACCCATTTTACATTTTACATACATTTTTCTTCATGACAGAAGAAACAAGCCACACCGGAGAGAGACACGGTGTGACATGATGCAACAAGCCGTTTGGGCTCCGCTCCCGAAGACGCCTCCGACTTACAACGATACAATTCCATTATGAAGAGGCGTGTGGCAGTGGGGGGTGGTTTTGGCGCCATCTGTATGTGGGGAATGCCAGCACTGTCAACAGGAAGGGGACGCAGCTACAGAAGATTGAGGTAATTAGCAGAGTATTTAAAAGCTGCTGTGTTTTCACCTCAGGCTCTCTCTCGACTGCACGCAACAGTGATGAATCATACGTTTACATCTTTTTTTCTGTTTGAATAAACGCCCAGCTAAGGCTGCTTTTTGTTCCACCTGCCTCCTGGTACATATCCTACCCCACAAACAACAAGAGACTTGTTACAGTGGCGCCCGATGGACGGTTCAACAGGAGGACAGGGTGAATCTCTGCTGGGGCAGGCTGTTCGCCCTCCAGAAACAGCTGCTGGCGATCCAGCAGCAGACCCAGGCCCTGGTAGAGCTGATCGACCAACAGAAGGAAGACCAGGCTCTACTATGGGGGCTGCTGCAGAGTTCAGACCACACGCCTCCGATTGCTGTGCCACAGATGACCGAGGTCCTTTGACCTCGCGCAACAGCTCCTAGACGCTGGACGTAGCTCCGCCCCCTGTAGCTGGATGAAGCATTGCAAACTGTCGCATTGTAGCCTGTCGCTTTGCAGTGCATGTACCTTTAGCTTCATTAGCTTTTTTATTAGCGTCATTAGGTTCAGCAATGGCAGACTACGTTAATTACTTATTGAAAGTGACGGGAGCCACAACGAATGGGATGTCGGTTACTCTCCTACGAAAAAGCCCTATGAAATTAATGGGGAATCAGGAGAGAGTGTGAGGTGAAAACACAGCAGTTTTTAAATATTCTGCTAATTACCTAATCTTCTGAAGCTGCGTCCCCTTCCGGTTGTCAGTGCTGGCTCTCCCTACCTGCAGATGGCGCCAAAACCACTCCCCACTGCCACAAGGTGTTGATAAGAACTTTAATAACAGCTATCTCCGCAGAGATAGGGGAACAAATCGCCAGTGTCCACTAGGAAGTAATCTAGTGGGATATTTGGTTCAGAGAAGAATACGGTCCAAAAACCCCAGACATCAGAAAGGACAGGAGTGCACATCAAGAATCACTCTGCCTTCGCCTTTGTGCAAATCACCTAAATTAGCATACAGAGAGCATGTTGCAGCAGGGGGAGAATTATTTGGGGATAATCAAGCCTAGTCTGGAAAACAGAGTTTAACTAAAACATTTAGTATGAGAACATTTTGCTACTTTGACTTTCACTATCATTCACTTTGCACAGGTAGATTTCCATTTGACATAATTTACTATGGTAATTCTATTTTATTAATGCCATCAAACTTCCAAACAGGCTTAAAATCTCGTGTTTGATCTGGTCCACACCATTGGTATAAAAATCAATAAATGCCCCACGAGAAATCAAAGCAATAAATGCTCTCATGCTCCCTAAAAGCCCAATTAAGAAACATTCATTATGTTTTGTCAAATACATGTTTTCATCTGATGTTTCTATGTTATTCAAGTACATTTTTGTGTAATTACAAGATTAATGAGTGGCTTTGCAGGTTGAACTCCACTTGCAGATGAACTCTGTCTTGGATGCAATAGAATACAAATACCCTCCCGACAGCACAGGTAAAAAAAAAAAGAAACATTCTAAATCATAAATATTACAACAATGTTATCCTTCATCCAACCCGGGGACACTGCACACTTGGCAATATGACCATTTTTAAGGAGAGCTAATGACTAATGAATGCATTGTGACAAAAGTAATTTCAAATGTCAAATGTCAAGTTGTTTTTCAGTTTTCAGTTTTCGTTTATATTGACCACATGGCAGTTTGCAATGACGCCCTAAAAATATAGGGGGCCAATTTGGCCCACTCTAAATGATTCCTGGGTCTCCTGCTGCTCTTTTATATAGCACCAAGGTGAGAGGCCATATTCCGGATTGCCCTCATTTGGAGCTCATCAAGCTAAACCATTTCAGTTTAAATGTTGTCGGTCGGTAAAGTTGAGGGAAGCTACTCACTCGCTGAGCATAGCGAATCTTCTTAGCGTGTCCAGGAACTCAGTGCTGCCGCCCTGGTGGAAGTGCAGCGCCGGCAGGGAGACGGACGCCTCCTTGAGCCTGAACAGCAGGTAGGACCAGCCCTGCATCTTCACCGTGATGGAGCGCAGTTCACTGAGACTGAAGCTAAACGCCCACTTGCTTCTCTCATGACTGTGGTGCACACCACCTGAGGCAACAAGACGATAGCAGTTGGTGAAACAGTTTAGCATCCTGGCAATTTAGATATTGATAATTAATTGGCCCCGGGGCCAAATGAAGGTGCATAAGCAGCTAAATTAGAAAGAAAGCAACACACACAACATTCAGTGTATGAACATGAAGCATAGTACATGAAGCAATCTTGGGCTTGAACTCAAAGCTCTTGTGGCCAATTCCGAGGTAGCCAACGTTTGTTAATACAAACCCCCGCCCCACAGAGATTAGAGGGAATTCCATGAAAGGCCTAGGAAGAAAGTGAAAGTGAAAGAAAGTGTGTTTGTTCAACAGTTCTCTGCAAAAATATGGTCTTGCCTGTAATGTTGCGCATAGCGCCACCGTGTGGTCACCAACTGTTTTTGTTTCTCATCATTTAGGTTGTGGGTTGAATTGGTCAAAACTAATCTTTATGTAGGGCGGATTACTTTTTTGTCAAACTGTGGTTGGAGGTCTGTACGTATGTGTACATGATCAATGCAGCCCACTCAGATGCTCTTATGAATATAGAATATCTCTTTATTGTCATTTATTTATTATATTTATTGTATGGGCTGATGAAGTTGGCATCCGGCTTAGGAATTCAAAGGGCAGTGGTTTGTTTGCTTTTCAGAGTGTTTGCCATTGATCTCAAAGAAAAACTGATCTTTCCATTTATGGTGAAATACCCAACTTTCAATGTTTATTTTTGGATAGCATTTTCTGTATATTATTCACACTAATTGCAAACATATAGATCATAACTGTGGGGTCGTTCAGCTGAGTGACAATAATGGAATATTTCAATTTAAATATTATAAATATTTTTTTTTAATACATTATTTTTTCCATTACACTCAAATCATCCAGTGAGGGGGCGACAGATTTGGCAAACTGCCCGCATCTTATATACCACTAATGCTAGCATTTAGAATAATAAGAATCCAAGCCATTCTAAGAGGGTTCCCAGGACCAGCAGTGCTTGGACCCCTAAATAGTTACAGAACACCCACCATCTCCATTAGCGAAGGTCTTCTTCTTGAAGGAGACGGCGTTGACCATGTCCCACTCCGTCTCGTAGCTCTGCTGGGACTCCAGGACCTGGTGGGTCTTCTCCTCTGGACACTGGGCCCATTCCATCACAGAGCTGGAGTCCTAAACCAAACACATCTTTTTCATTTCAGGCTCGATGATACACCCACCAACTTTGATAGTTATTACAGAGTTTAACACACCTGGCAATAAAATTATATTGTAGTTCAGGCTCCTTAAAGGACCCGTGTGTAAAATTTAGTGGCATCTAGCGGAACAGACTTGGCAGAAATGGAATATATATAAGTGTTGGTCCTGGCTTTGCGAGTCTACATTGGCATCCAAACACGACTGGTCAAACGAATTTGTGTCGCGATTGAATACCAGTTTCGTTCTTGAAGCTCCCATGAGTGCAAGAAGACGTTTGTCTCCTCTGCGGTCCACTGTTTAGATTTTACATCCATGATGAAGCGGTCACAAAAATGGCGGTCACAAAGTTTTAGTGGGTTTTGGTTGTTCAAAGAACAACTGGTTCGAGATTAGGCACCGGCTTCGCACTGGCCCTCGAAATGCCTTGGTGGGAAAGGGGTGTACAGTATGTGACCAACTAAATTTTGCTACATCTGGGTTTAGGTCTCCACATTTCCTTGTAAACATAAAAACATTTTTAAAAAAAATTATACTAAAGCAACCTACAAATTTTGAATTTTCATTTATTGTGTGAGTAACTGCAATGTAGTAGCAGGAGTGGTCTCCAAGCTGACAACAGTTAAATTGTAATTTGTAAATATAGAAATCCACAAGTTAAGGTGAACGAACCTTGCCAGCGCACAGAATGTTTGACGGGTCAACAGAGTCTTCCAGAGGTCTGTATTCCACCGTAATTTCACCATCCTGACAATATGGGGAAGACAATGCAATCAAAAAGCAAAAACCAGTAAACCTGGTATGGATCCAAAAGAGCTAAATGGAGTAGTTGGATAGTACAGCTGTTCTATAATACAAGGCAAAACACGGTAACTGTGCACATTATAAAAATATTGACAGGATATTTTTAAGCTCTGAGGAAATGGGAAAAGGAGAAAGAAACTTTGTGATATTGTTTAAAAAGTGTTAGCCTGCTCTGGTCTAATGCTTGGAACAAACAACACCTCAATTTCACCCCGAGGATTAATAGCATTAATATTATGTTATCTTAATATTGAAATCCAATGAATATTAGAAGAGCAAACTATTTATCAGTCCCACAGATTAATATGTGTCAGCGTTCAAAAAGAAACCACGATTATAAGACATCTCGGTGTCTAAATAATGTTGCACCTTGTCCACTACTCGCAGTGAACCAGAGAGGAGAAGATCTTGATCAACACCGTCGTCATCGCTGTTTGAGTGTATGAACACTCCATCGTGTTCATATATCACCTAAAACAAAGTCAGAATGGTGTTAACAGCAGCAGGTTACTTTCCACATGCAAAATCTTCAATTCGGAGAGAGCAGAAATACTGGTATGACCACACGTAAACAGACAATGGCACGGCTGCAATTGAATGCACAGTACAAATTTACAGAATGCAGCCGCGAGGCTTTCGACTAAGACCAGACGCAGGGCCGACATAACCCCCATTTTGGCGTCCCTGCACTGGCTGCCGTTGCCCTACAGAATTGATTTTAAGACCCTGATGATCACTTACAAGCCATTGCACGGACTAGCACCTTCATACATGACCTGCTGAACGCCTACATCCCAGCGAGACCGCTTGGATCATCTAATCAGGAACTTTTAACTGTCCCCTTCAGCGGGCAAGCATTCAGAGGTGACCATGCTTTCGCCGCCCGGGCCCTACACCATGGAGCCGCCTGCCATAAGTTATTAGAGCAGCAACATGTGTTGAATGTTTTTTTTTTTTTTAAACACAGGTCAGCTTTTTTTTTAATAATATGTGCCATGTATGTTTTTATATTTGCATTTTATTCAATTCAGATCAGTCTTTT
>OMKR01103684.1:0-11612 GCA_900302355.1 Cyttopsis rosea | reverse complement strand
ATGATGAAAGTGTCTTTGTTCTTCGTCGTTATCGACATCGCTCGTCATCACGCCCACAAAGTGAGTCTGTCGAGTCTCAGGAGAGGGAGAGACGTGCCACCATGCTCTGCTACCCGGGCGTCTTTGAAGGAAAAAGCTGTTTGTTTGTTTTTTTTAAACCTTATTTTCCAATCATTGGGAATCGAGTGATTGGCAACAGAATCTTTTATATTGATCTAGTTTTGAGAGGCTGAATCTATTCTCTCAAAACTGGGTAATTTAAAAATATTTTATCACCAATGGTTGAAAAATATGGTTTGGGTAAGAAAAATTAAAAAAATAAAGAAGAAAAAAAACACTTTAACTCTCAGAATCAGAATCCATAAATACTTAAATGGGTTTATTTCCCTCCCGGGCCTGCTGACTTTGGTTCGATTCTCCCTGTTAACCTTAGAGATCAGAAAGACGTGTTAAGGAGCTCCGGAGCGTTGGCCGCGGCAGCCGCCCCCTGGTGCTCCGTGTTCGCGCTACTACTCGGGCGCCGCCAACAGCAGCCTCTGCCTCATTTCTTCTGCACTCAAACATCTACATTTTAAAACCCGCGGCGGTGGCGTCTTGAATACTTTTGGAGGGATGAGGTTCAGCCGCCTTTCCTGAATCCGGCTGAATCTGACAACGGATCCGGCCGCCTTCGTAGCGCATATGTCTGGATTTGGCACCGGGAAATACGTCGGCGGAAATTGGACAGCTCGGTCTTTTCCATGGAGTCTTCTCCAATACAACAGCAAAAGACCAGGCCATCAAAAGACATGTACTGTACGTTAGGGGGTTAATGCTCCTGCCGGTGCCCCTGACCAAGGCACTGCCGAAAGAACTGGAGTTGGTCCCTGCTCCTAGGGCTGTATGGGACGAGTCGATGCAGAGGACAAATGCCATTCTCGATGTATGCTGAGATATGACAAAGAATCTAATCTAAATAGAGTCGTTTGCTCAGTGGCACGTTTAATAACACCATCTTGCCATAATTTGCACATTTTGCATTGCATCCGAATGCTTAAAATCTCCGTACTGCAGAGGGGACGGAGATTGTCGCACGTTGGTTGCCGACTCTGCACAGAAATGACTCGGACTTCCTGTGCAGTGTTGTCGTTTGTCGGATTCAACAGTATTGTCAAGTATTGTTGACATACAGATGTGATAACTAATATATGGAAATTGGGTTGAAGATTTATATGGAATAATTTATTGTATAACCATGTGAAGAATGGTTGGAGTTGATCTTTTATACTGGTTCTCATACAGTAAATCAGTCAAATGCAATACACAGTAAACAATGTGTTTTCATAGGATAAGGCTGAACATGGCGTGATATATGTGAACTTCGTCGGACTTCCAATAACCAGTGGTATTTATTGGTGACTTTACAGTTAACTTTGTATGACAAAATGTAATTGACACGAAATTATGGAAAATATATATGACTGCCAAAGACATATGAAGGAAACATCGAAGCCTCACTCCATCTGTAGCAACTCCATCCTGCCCACAGGCGTAGGAGTGAATTTAGCGAGTAAAGTGATTAAAGTGAGTAAAGTGATGGATAATTATGAGTGTGAAGTGGGAGGAGGTGGCGTCATTCACAACTATCCGTGTGGAATCTGTTGGCTCTCCGTGTGGAATCTCCCTTTATTTTATATATACGATATTTATATCTTCTAAAATATATCTGGGGCAGGTCCGCGGGGACATGCCTGAACATAGTTTGAGAAAAGCGAAGGGATTGGTCAAACATTGGCAAAAACGTTCAATTTGCTGTAAAATCATGGCATAGGGGCAGCCAGGAACATGCTGGTAAACATGCCTACCATGGTGATATCTTGATATTTGAAAAAAATAGCTAATAAAATGTTTCTGGCGGGCGCAATGCATGTCTGTGTGAGTTTGGCGTAGAATCCGGATTGTGAAAAGCGGAACCGGAAAGTAATGCATTGGTGAGGTCTCGAGAAATTCCCTGTGTAATACCTTCCTCAACTCCATCCTACACACCAGTCCACAACAAAAAAACTACACAAAGCCCGGACCGAGACGGGATCTTTGGCCTAGAGGTCACTGTTTTGCCCACATTACAGACTCTACCATTAAGGTTTTGCTTTTTGTACTGTCCACATGGCACAACTTCAGAGGCGCATGTGCATCCATTTTACCACCCAACCAACCACTGGGACACAAAACATAACACCTCTTGGCCCACAGTGGCCACTGTAATAAGAACTTTAAGTCTGAGGCTCATTGCTGCATCCAGGCGGATCGAGAGAAGTGCTGGTGTTACAAATGTGTAGCTGGACATACTGTGCACAATGTCACTCCTTTCGTTCATTCCTTGTCATTCAGTGGAACCCGGTCCATTGCTGTCATGCACTATATTTATTTATTTGTATTTATTATTCATGTAGTTATTATATATAGTATTTTATTTGTGTGTTATTGTATAATAATATATAATATACTTTTTTTTAACACATTTGTGCCAGAGCCACACAGCACATTAACAGCTGGAAATGGATACGTGTCTCAGAAGGATATCGAATTTTCTCATCTCTTAAATGGTTGGTAAAAGCAGAATAGTCCATCACAGACGGGCTTCACGCAGAGCGCCGCGCACACTCTGATATTTGCCCTTTGATATTGACCACACAATCAATAGAGCTTTCCTATAGCGGAGCTGGTAATATTACTCAATTTTCACAGTTAGGTAATATTAGTCCCGTAAGAGCCTACGTATTGATCTGACCACACAAGGACCTTTTTACAATCAACAACAATTCTTCGGTTCCTGCGTGGAGTCACCACCGTCCGTTTAGGAAAAACAGGAACAATAAAGAAAAATGGCCTTGAATAAAAAATGGCCTCTGTGACCTTGTTTCTTATTTTCACATTGTAATTATTTTAAACTTGATCTGTAATCGAATCGGGATTTGAAATGAGAAAACAAGGACAACGTGTCCTATCGTCCCAAAACACCACATTACGGTCATATAGTCACAAACGATTCACCCCCGAAAACATCAAAAATGTTGTCTGAGTGATTCTTGTTGCGGTTTGCGAGTCTTACATGTCCGTTTATAACGTTGTATAACTATATATGAGAGAGTATTTGAGGAAGGACCTTTCCAGTTCCTGTAAAGGTCGTCAAAAAGAGAAGTAGGAAGGAAGGAGAATCTGTGGCTTTACAATCTTTACTGTAGTGCTGTGTTGTGAAAGCCACATCTGCGTGTTTTTTAGGCCTTGGTTTGGTTCCTGAGGATGTTAAAATATGTTCTGAACGTTATATTACGTTATATATGTAGAGGTTATTCTGGATCTATATTCTATATCTAGATCACCTTTACGCTACACACAGTGTTGACTCTCGCCTACTCAGGAGTTGTCCAGGGTGAGAGGCGCCGGGCGGGTGTGGAGATACTCACAAGCCCCCGGCTGGCGGCCGCACAGTTGGAGTTTGTCCCAGTGGATGAGAGGGTCGCCTCAATGCAATTATGGGTTGCAGAGAGGAAACTCTGACTGTTTGTGTATATGCACCTAACAACAGTTCAGAGTATTCTGCCTTCTTGGAGAAGGTGGGAGGTCCATAGTCCTACTAGGAGACTTCAATGCCTATGTTGGCAATGATGAGGAACCTGGAGGGGCGTGATTGGGAGGAACGGCCTCCCTGATCTGAATCGGAATGGTGGGTTGTGATTGGACTTCTGTGCTAGTCATAACAAACACCATGTTCAAACATAAAGATACTCATACAGTAAGTGCACTTGGCACCAGAGCACCTTGGGCCAAAGGTCAATGATCTTTGTAGTCGTTTCAGCAGACCTGCGGCTATATGTTCTGGACATTCAAGTGAAGAGAGGGGCTGAGCTGTCAACTGATCACCATCTGGTGAGTTGGGTCAGATGGAGGAGGAAGCTGGCAGACAGACCTGGTAAGCCCAAACGTGTAGTGATGGTTTGCTGGTAATGACTGGTGGAGGAACCTGTCCAGAATGACTTCAACTCTCACCATTTGGGAGGAGGTTGGGGACATGGAGTCAGAATGGCTCCTGTTCAAAACTCCTGAACAGGAGCTGGTTAAAAGCTGGCGTCAGCATGGCACCAACCCAAGAACTCGCTGGTGGACACCAGCAGTTGAGGGGGCCGTCAAGCAGAAGAAGGAGGCCTTTTGGACTTGGTTAGCTCGAGGGACTCCTGAATCTGCAGAGAGGTATTGGCAGACGAAAAAGGCTGCAGCAACAGCAGTTGCGGAAGCAAATCCCAGGGCGTGGGAGTTCGGAGAGTCTATGGAGAAGGACTTTGGGCGGCCTCAAAGAGGTTCTGAAAAACCGTTCGGCGACTCGGGAGGGGAAAGAGGCACGGCACCCTGGTTGTTCTCAGCAAGGGCGGGGAAACTCTGACCTCGACTGGGCATATCATCGAGAGGTGGAAGGAACACTTTTGTCAAGGCCCCCGGCCGTGCCCCCCAGTTATTGGATTTCCTCGTGTTTCTGTGTGGTTCAACCTTCCCTTATGACTCCTGTCACCTCCTGTTGGTCTCTGCATGTGTGTGTGTTGGCATGGACGTGGCTCCCGTCTCCTCTCCCGGCTCCACGGACATACCTGCAGGCAATCGGCACCTCATCACCGCTTCAGCATAAAAACTCCAGCTCTTCACCCATTCCTCGCCAGATTGTTGTTTCACCTCCGTGGTACTACACGCTAGCCAGCCTAGATCCAAGTCTCTTTGATCCCTTGTATCCTAGTTGTTCTTTGCTAACCTGTGTCTCCATGGCCCAGGATCTTCCCTCCTGCCTAGGGTTAGGGGTAGGGTTCCTTCTCATTGTCCCTACAACTGCGGCATCGATCTCCTCCCCGGAGCCTCGTTGCCATCCAGTCGCCTGTTTAACCTGTCCGGAGAGGGAGGCCATGGAGAAATACATCCACGATTCCTTGGCCGCTGGAATCATCCGGCCGTCTTCATCCGGCCGTCTTCATCCCCAGTCGGTGCAGGTTTCTTCTTCCTTGCCAAAATAGACAGACCCTCCAACCCTGTATCAATTATTATAAAGCCAGGAAGCCACTATTTTCACCAAACTGGATCTCAGGATCCAGTTTGGTGATGCCTACCATCTAGTCTGAATCCAGGAGGGGGATGAGTGGAAGACAGCCTTCAGTATGGCTCTCAGCCATTTTGAGTACTCGGTCATGCCGTTCGGCCTACTGTAACCAACGCCCCTGTCGTCTTCCAGGCCCTGGTTAATGACGTGCTTCGAAATCTCCTAAACCGTTCTGTCTTTGTCTACCTGGACGACACCCTGGTCTTCTCCTGTAACTCGGAGGAGCACATTGTGCACGTCAGACAGGTGCTTCAGAGGCTCCTAGAAAACAAGCAGAGAAGTGAGTTCCACATCAGCTCAGTCTCCTTCCTGGGGTACATTATCGAGACTGGGCAGGTGAGGCCGGACCCTGAAAAGATCCAGGCAGTGGCAGTGGCCTAAGCCCACGTGCGTGAAACAGTTCCAACAGTTCCTCGGCTTCACCAACTTCTTCCGCCGGTTCATCAGGGACTACAGCCGAGTGGTCGCATCCCTCACCCAACTCACATCTCCCCTTCTCATGGACCCCCGAGGCTGATGCGGCCTTCAGAGCTCAAGAAACGATTCACGTCTGCACCAGTCCTCATTCACCACAACCCCTCACGACAGTTCATTGTGGAGGTCGATGCCTCCAACTCCGGGATAGGGGCGATTCTCTCCTAGCGCTTGGCCAAGGACCAGAAGCTCCATCCCTGTGCCTTCTTTTCCTGCCATTTGTCCCCTGCCGAGCAGAATTTTGATGTCGGGAATCAAGAGTTGCTGGCAGTCAAACTCGGTTCTCGATCAAAATGTTGGTGGTTTTCATGGGCAGGATATCAGGGCGTAGCCGTGGTCTAGAGAGTGTGGTGACAAAAGGGTGGCATCACTGCTATTTGCAGATGATGTCGTCCTTTTGGCGCCATTACACTGTGATCTTGGATGCGCACTTGAGCACTTGCAGCTGAGTGTGCTGCGGTCAACATGAGGATCAGCACTTCCAAATTTGCTGCCATGGTTCTCTCATGGAAAGATAGGGCTTGTCCCCTACAGGTGAGGTGAGAGAAACTGCCCCAGATGGAGGAGTTCCGGTATCTGAGGGTCTTATTCACGAATGAGGGTAAAAGGGATCGGGAGATTGATCGTTTAGTTGGTGCAGCGGCTGCAGTAATGCGGGCACTGTACTGGACTGCAGTGGTGAAGAAGAGGGAGCTGAGCCGAGAGGCCAAGCCCTCAATTTACCGGTCCGTCTTTGTTCCCACCCTCATCTATGGTCATGAGCTATGGGTAGTGACCGAAAGAATGAGATCGCGGATACAAATCGCCGAAATGGGTTTTCTACATAGGGTGGCGGGGCTCCGTGATCCGGGAGGACCTCAGAGTACAGCCGCTGCTCCTCTACATGGAGAGGAGTCAGTTGAGGTGGTTCAGGCATCTTGTAAGGATGCCCCCCGGACGCCTCCCTTTGGAGCTGTGCCGGACACGTCCAACTGGGAGGAGACCCCGGGGCCGACCCACGACGCGCTGGAGAGATTATATCTCTCGGCTGGCCTGGGAACGTCTAGGGGATTCCCCAGGAAAGGCTAGAGGAAGTTGCTGGGGAAAGGGACGTCTGGGCTGCTCTGTTGGCCCTGATGCCACCGTGACCCTGACCAGGATAAGCGGGTCAGAAAATGGATGGATGGATATATTCTATATCTGGAGACATATCGGAGGCTCAACCCTGATTGGCTATTTGACTGGTGAGGGCGTGTCATGTCATCAATGTCCAAAATATAATATTATGTTATGCTTTGCTATATAATACAATGTAATACCTTGCCCACATTGGGCTCACTACTTCTAGTTAGCATAGTGCTACTCCATGATAATTCTGTGGATAGACCTGTTTTATTTTATTTTTTATCTCCATCTTACTTGTTATCTCTTTCTTGACTTGTTTTTTGTTGCTGTGACACCTGCATTTCACAAGTGTTCTCTGATCATGTTAAATTGTATTATATTATACAAATATCATGTTATATTATATTATACAGCCCGATAATGAATATTGAGGTAGATATACTACTGAGCAGGGGGTCAGATTACTGAGCAGTTTACTGTCCTCTCCTGTATATGTACATACATTAAACTGATAGTTTCCTCTAATCTTAATTATCACAGGATAATTCCTTGTATCCTACACTCCACTACATCATTATTCAGTCTGTATTATACATTTGGTGATTTGTCTTATCTTTCCACCTCTCTAACCTGCATGTGTATGTGTTTTCCTCAGACACGGTGATATCTCTTCCAAACGCACATGAATGAAACGCTGAATTCTCCTCCTTAATCTGCACCAACTCCTGCCCACGGGCGACTAAATTTATCGACTGATTGCTAATAGAGTGTAAGTGGAGTGGGATTGCGTCACATCTCATCTCTATCGGTGTTGAATCTGCTGACGCTCCGTGTGGAGACTCCTTTTTATAAGACTGGTGCAGTGCCCGTTCAAAACATGCCTGTTCGGAACGGGCTAATTAGGACAGAGGACCTTTCTTCCTCCCTCTCATCCTTCCTTCCTTCTTCCCTCCTTCCTTCCTTCCCGCCTTTGCTCCTCCCTTTCTTCCTTCTTCTTTGTGACATATTTCCGGAGTCCACGTTCCTGAATTAGTAATGCTGACAAAAACTAATCAAAGTTTATTAATATTACGCGCGCCGCGTGTCGGGATTGCACCAAATTCGACACCGCGTGTCCTTGGCTCCCCAGCGATACACCCGCCGAGTGTGAAGCAGATCGGATGAACGGTTGTCGAGATAATCGAAGGACATACAGACAGACAGACGGAGATTCCTTCCTTTAAGAGATAGAAGATAGATTTATCAGACACTGTGATGCGTCTGGTGAAATGTGTGTGTGTGTGTGTGTGTGTTTCCAGATATTTTACAGCACCCATCGCCCATCACTCCTTATGGTAAAGACGGACTAAAATCATAAATCAGTCTCTTTGTGTCTACAAACCTTGAACACCACGTCACATGTTTTAATATAAAAATGACTAATATAATAATATAATACTATACTAGATATACCGTTTATCTTAAATTATCCTGTGCATAGAAGCACTTTTTTTATATTCTCATTATTTTTGTGTATTTGGTGTGTATGTTAGTTTGTTAGTTTTTTCGTAAACCTTTTTTATCCCAAGTGTGCATCAGTCTTCACCGTGACAAATTCCCTTGTATATGAAAATGTACTTGGCCAAATAATCGGATTCTGATATTATGTTTTCTATAGCTGTTACCTATAATGAACTGAGAGGGAGTGGTCTCACCCTTAATTAATATTCATGAGTCGAGCCGGCGTCGCTTCCTATCTCATGGACACTAATCCATTGGAGCGGCATCCTACAATGGCCGTGGTTTCCTAAATTGATGCTTTGATCTGATTGGCTGGATTCAAATGAGTGTTTCTGATGACATCATGAAAATCTGAAAAAAGATCGACTGAGAGCGAATGAACTAGGAGGCGCTCTTTAAAAAAAAATGGAAATAGACACAAAAATAGAAATACCTACTTTTATACATAAGAAACATAGAAAGAATGAGCTTTTGAAGAGTGTATTTGTTTTTCCATGTGTCTGAGGGGAGTGCACGTGTTGCGTGCACTGTCAAGCCTCTTGTTTTTACGGCGTGAAAGGGTTAATGGTATCACCGATGATGCACTGTGTGGTCATGGCCAGGAAATTAACCTGGAGATTAAACTCAATAGCAAGCGTGCTAGCCACTCAACTGGAAGTTGGGTTAGCAGTAATGTTTGATTTAAACCTACGCTGCAATGATTTATATGGAGCCGTGTGGTCTGCAGGCTGACTGGGAGCTGGCTCCTTCTTGGCAACACTGTGGACTGTCCAGTATCACAATTGGCGGTCAGGCTCGTGGAAGGTTATTAACGCTTTTCCTTCCAGTGGATTTATAGGAGGGGGATCTGTGACGTTGCAGTTAAACACCCCAGATTTTAAGATAAGATGTCAAGTTATATGAGGGCAACCTGTAGGAGTCCTTTAATAACTGACACGGGAACATTCGTCATTTCGCGGTTTTTCGACTACGTCTGTGATTGTGTAGCAGTTAGGGATGCAGTGACTCGCGAACGATTACTCAGGAGTTGAGTCACAGTCAATCGATTCTTGTGAGAATTCCATTCACAACTCAGCGTGGAAACGACCCTTCTGACTCGTTGGACTCAAACCAACGAGGAGTCTGAAAATTGACCGAATCTCGTGTACTGGGTGACTCGTAACGAGCCGAATCTCCAAAAAAAAAGAGCCGAACTTTTCATCACTAAATGAAACCTGTGCGAGTCATTTCCTAACGTACGCTCCAACATTGGAACATTAAACATTTTTTCTTCTGTTCCTACGCTTTGGTGGCACTTAGAGATAACATTCTTGATTTTACCGATTGTCAGGTTGCGAAAACGGCGCCCCCAGGAGGCGGGGGGGCGGTGGTGGAAGTGACGGCGGTTAAATTTGTGCTGAGCGTGAAGCGTCTGGATGCAGACTGACAGCTCCGAGTCACTGAGCAGCCAGGTAGAGGAGTGCGGCGCGTCCTGAGAGTCTATTTTCCTGACTGACGGGTGCAGCCGGGTTCTCGTTTCTACGGCGCCGAGTGATTCTTCAAGCGTGAGAAAACCGGGATCCCTCCACGGGAAAAAAAAAAACCCCAAAAAACAAAGAACCTGAAGAAGAAGAAAGGATGCTGTCGGAAGACGAACACCCAAACATACGGCGTCAGACCCCCAAACAGCCAGATGAAGTTGTGGACGCACCGTTCATTTCAGACAACACACAGAGACATCGATTTCCAGTCGTCAGAATATTACTTTGCAGCTAAAATCGCTGCTTTACAAGCTGCCTGACCTCTGGTAAATACCAGCAAATTGATTCATTTGTCAGTGTCAAAACGAGATCATCACATCAGTTATGGAAATAATTTGTTTTTCTTCGGCTTTCTTCAAATAATCTGGATGGTATGTGTCAATCCGCAGTTTAGACCGATTTAGTCTGAAAGTCAAAAAAAGTAGTAAACTGGGAATTTCACGTGGAAAATCTTGTATTATAAAATGTAGTGCACATTAAAGTCACCTGATTTAGTGTAGATAGAAAGATGGATAGGTAGGTAGAAATTGCAGTGTCACAGCAGCTCACATTAAAAAATAGGCAATAAAGTAATAATGATAAGAGTAAAAATAGAATAGCAAAAATGGCACTATACAATAAATCTAAAATATAAATACGAGATTGAAATATAAATAAACCTTAAAATAAACAATGAACAATAGACATTTGGCAATGTAAAATAACCCAAAGATATAAATACGGCAAAAAATAAACCATATAAAATAAACGGGAAACAAGAAAAATATTGGTAATATTCAACAAACCTAAGAATTAATGAGAAGATATATTTATATATTTCAATGTACAATAAACCTAACAATAAACAATAAACAATTAAAGATAACCGCAAAAAAAAAAAAAAAACTGAAAAACAAACATTTTAAATAAACAAAGAAAAATTAATAATTGGCAAATGCACAATAAACCTAAGATCAAAAACAGAATATCAAGTGTGCAGCTGTTGAATGAGGTGGAGATTGTTCTGTCGGACAACTTGCCGGCGCCACACACTTCCACGCCCTCGTGGGCCGGACCATTCATCTCCCTCCACCCCCCGGCACCCTGTTGGGCGATGCTCTTCTGTCCGGTGGGGGGATTCGAGCTCATCGCTCCTAGATTTCTAGCTCACTAAGTGCCTATGTTTGCTGTACTGCTCGTCAGGAGTGATGAGCGGTAGAGGCCAGACTTCAAACTCAAACGATGCAAATAAATAAAGATCATTTAAAAGTAAATTTAGGAGAGCAGTAAGATAGAGGATATATACAGGATACTTAGGTTCTAATGGAACAGTCTAACATGGACAATGCAGTTTGCTGTGTATTCAATTGCAGCATTGGCTGCTGAAAGTCCCAGTTTCAAATACCATGGCTTCAAGCTGCAGCCATTAAGTATTTATACAGATATAGAGCAGTTTGTCTTCAGCCTGAACTCGGGGAACATTACGGACGGAGAGCAGAGACTTCTGTTCTGCACTCCGCCAAGAGTCTATTATTCTGGAAAGGTATGAAATTGAACTTTTAAATTGAGGAACCAGAAAAGCACGGCCTCTTGCAATAAATCTACAAACTGTGTTTCAAGTGGTGGCCATCACCCAAATTCCGCTCTTCATCTTGATATTGATCAAAATAGAAAAAGAAAATTTTCAAAAATTGTGCTCCGGTGATTTTGACGTTGAGCATCTCTTATGATTCTTACTCCTGTACTTCACAATTACTGATTCTACATTGTACAATGGATATTTTGTTATTTAAAATACAAGCTATTTGAATTTGACTAGCAATTTTAAAACAACGTCAATAAAGTAAACCGGGCTGTCTTTGGTCCTTTATCGCCATGACAACAGTGTGTATGTGTGTGTGTGTGTGTGTGTTGTA
>OMKR01103682.1:0-10380 GCA_900302355.1 Cyttopsis rosea | reverse complement strand
TGCAGGAAGCCAGCCCGCCGCAGCTACTAGCCAGGCAGGAAGCCAGCCCGCCGCAGCTACTAGCCAGGCAGGAAGCCAGCCCGCCGCAGCTACTAGCCAGGCAGGAAGCCAGCCCGCCGCAGCTACTAGCCAGGCAGGAAGCCAGTCCGCCGCAGCTACTAGCCAGGCAGGAAGCCAGCCCGCCGCAGGTACTAGCCAGGCAGGAAGCCAGCTCGACGCAGGTACTAGCCAGGCAGGAAGCCAGCTCGCCTCAGCTACTAGCCAGGCAGGAAGCCAGCTCGCCGCAGGTACTAGCCAGGCAGGAAGCCAGCTCGCCGCAGATACTACCCAGGCAGGAACCCAGCCTGCCGCAACAACCGGTCTAACAGGAAGCCAGCCCGCCACAGCTACTAGCCAGGCAGGAAGCCAGTCTGCTGCAGCTCCCAGTCAAGCAGGAAGCAATCCCACCGCAGCGTCCGGTCAAGCAGGAAGCAAGCCTGCGGCAGTGTCCGGTCAAGCAGGAAGCAAGCCCGCGGCAGCGTCCGGTCAAGCAGGAAGCAAGCCCGCCGCAGCATCCGGTCAAGCAGGAAGCCAGCCTGCCACAGCTACTAGCCAGGCAGGAAGCCAGCCTGCCGCAGTGTCCGGTCAAGCAGGAAGCAAGTCCGCTGCGACATCCGGTCAAGCAGGAAGCAAGTCCGCCGCAGCTACTAGCCAGGCAGGAAGCCAGTCCGCCGCAGCTACTAGCCAGGCAGGAAGCCAGCCCGCCACAGCTACTAGCCAGACAGGAAGCCAGCCTGCCGCAGCGTCCGGTCAAGCAGGAAGCCAGCCCGCCACAGCGGCCAGCCAGGCAGAAGACCAGCTCGCTGCAAGTCCTAGCCCACCAAGATGCCAGCCTACAACAGCTCCCGGCCAATTGGCAAGTCCAGCCGCTGCTAGCCAATCGGAAGGACTAGATTTTGCACCTCCCATCCAATCCAAGGGGCAGGATCCCGCCAGCGCTGCCACCGACCGATCGGTGGATGGTGCTGCTTCCTCTTCCGACCAAACAAGTGTAGTAAAACAACCAGGAAGTGAAGTGATGGCAGAAGCTGAGAGAGCCAAGGAGGAGGTGAAGCCGCTGGAGCCTTTAGAGAAGGGGGGAGGTGGAGGTGCAGGTGGTGCTATCCCAGAGGATGAAGCTCCTGCTCCGCCCGCACCGTCTGCCATGAGCCACGACGTCTTCCAGGTTTTTGTGTCCGCGATTCGTCATCACCGGCTGGCGAAGACGTGCCAGGAACACAGCCAGGAGAGAGAGGTGAGCCTCGGGACTGAGTAGAGGTGGAGTAAAGGGAGAGTAGAGGTGGAGTCAAGGGAGCGTAGAGGTGGAGTAAAGGGAGAGTTTCAGCTGATTTTCCACAGTTTGTATACCGCCTTGTGTCCGTAGCAGCCGCTCTGCAGGCTTGTTGGCCGATGAGTTCCAGCGATGCTGTGTGGGAGAGCCCAGCGGTCGGTCGGCTCCCAGGCGAGCGGGTTTCTGATCGTGGCTTGGGCGGTGACTTCACTTTCAGAGAGTCGGTCGGGGCGGCTCATTCCGAGTTGTGGTGGAATGTTGAATAAAATTACTCTGGCGACACTCACTTCAATCAGCTATCGAGTTCTTCGGGGATTAAAACTTCAAAAAGGAAAATAACGGGACGTTGCAAAAACTGCAAGGTATAATGATATAAAAAATAAACAAAAGAAAAATAATTAAACACAGTTCTTCAGTTGGGTACTGAAGCAGGCTTGTTTAGTGAAATTAATTTGGCGCTCGGACTTTAACAAAGACAAAGACTTAAAAAACGTAGAAAAACTTAAAAAACATACAACTTGAATTCAGGGACGGCCCTGGTTGCACAAAGGTCTTTTAAACACCAGGTAGACGGGCGAAGTTTTCGGTGTCTGTCCTTCTCAAAATGGCTGTTAATATTTCTTTACTAATGGATTTTATTTTACTTAATTTGACACGCACAAAAAGTCACAAAAATTTGTACACCATCCTGTTCAAGCCAATTAGTAATTTAAACATAAACTCTGATAATGATGGTTTTACATACAAACATATTGAAAGAATAAAAACACAGATTCAAACGTCATTCAACTTTCAAATCTTACCAAAAATATAGAATTCGTAATTAATTATGGTTAAGATGATTCCTAATTACTATCTACTATTACTAACTATTAAAACATAATTTCTAATACTACTAATATATGGAATAAGATTATCTCAACCTGAGCACACGATACGATTTGAAAATATTTCTATCCGTTTAGCCACTAGAGGGCAGCAAAGTAACATAAAATACACATTATACACCTTTTCCACTGCACAAAACACCTGCTAATATCCTGCTTTTGGCTGCAGTGGGGAAAGGGTACACTCACCATTCATACCCGGGTCAAATGACTGCAGTAGCCACGGGTTTTTATCGGCTCCAGCTCTGATCGGCAGCGGTGGAAACACGACACCTGGGTCAACGCGCTATTTACAGCCCTTTCTGACGTGCGTTTAAGTTCCAATCCGGACAGCTCATAATGCACAGCTCCACGCCCGCACAAGCGTGAAAGCAAGTTATAAAGACTATTTCTTTATATAAGACAAATGAAACCAATCAATTAATGAACAAAGCATGAATCATCTGCATTTTTCCATCACACTCTCCTCTTGTTCCTAATGGAACAACACTTTAAGAAAAATGCACTAATGATAGAACAAAATAGCTTAAAATCTCTGATGTAACGTCAATGTTCAGGTCAAGTCCATCTGGGGAATCATGTTACCTGCAGAAATTTCCTAAGAGTTCTATCTAACTGGGAAACACACGTTTAACACCGGTGCCAAACACACATTTATCACCATGAAATTTATCCTGATGTTGACCAAACTGGATTTCTATAGACAAGATCTGTGCAGTAGTGTCCTTCAACAGGATACGAGTCAGACAGGATCAAAGCACTTCAGATTGTCCTTTGGGACGTAATTCACACTTGATTGTATAGTGACTTGGTGAAGCCCTGGGGGGCCATTGTCCATGTGTGATCCACAACCATTTACAGAGAAGAATGAAGAGAAAAAAGGTCCACCACAGTAACATGTAGTGTCAAAAAAGACCATTTATAAAATAAATAAATAAATATAATGAAGTAATCTATGCTGAACAAAAATATACATGCTTTTGTTTTTGCTCCAATTTTTGCTCCAATGCTTTGTATTTATTTGTTTGAGGATATTAAATTGGTGCTTCCAATTTTTTAAATGAAGTAAATACTGCCAAATTGCAACTGCCGTATTGCATCACATAAGGGACATTGAGGATGTCATCAGAACCCAGGGGGCAAATTTATAGAAATGCATTTTAGACTTTATTATTAATAAGTAAATTGAGCATTTAGATTTTTATTAATTTGAATGAAAGAGATGCATTAATTGGACCATTTTTCTTTTTTTTTTTTCATTCTTTTTCTTTATGAATTTAAAACATAAGATAGTCGCCCCAAATCTGTGTTAAATTTGTCTAAATTTGAGCAAAAACTGGCATTATATAGTCTTGAATGGAACTTGTTGGTAACTGTAAAATGATTATTATACAAGACTGGAGTTACAGCAGCTCAGTGAGGAATGAAAAGAATCTACAGAAATGACTGAATTTAGTAAGTAAAGTAGTGGTATATACACAAAATAAACTAAATACATAAACGCAAAATAAAAGTACCTAATAGATGACTCAAAAATATACAATAAAACTGCAATATAGCCTATGTTACTAGTAATGATGGCAGCATTATTGTTTATTATTATAATAATAATAATAATATTATTATTATATATATTTAAGTGTTTACCATGCTTGGAGTAGTTAACTTATAGTAGTTTGTTTTCCTCAGGGTCACAGCAGCACCAGTGAGACGAGGAGTAAGAGGAATAGAGAGTCTCCACCCAGAGAGGTGAACACACACACACACATGTTAAGACCCTATCTAGTGTCGCCGTCAATTTCCAAATTATTAAAATGTCAAATGTCCTGTCCCTCAATTTGATTTCAATAGAAAGGGTCACGATACGGTTCTGTATAGATATATTGACATTTTACACATAATCGGAATCGCTACCAACTTTTCACCATCTGACGTCCAATACAAAAATATTGGTGCTTTCATAGGAGATTTTTGAGAAACGAACATTACTAATGTGGATATTATGAGCATTGATTGGAACAGCTAGAACAGACGATGAAGTTCAGAAAAAAAAGAAAGGAAAAATTGGAGGGTTGACAGCTACGCATTTCTTCACGGAGCTTGGCACTGAGGTAAACGTAAAGCGATCCGGTTATCTTTGCGACAGCGGCGCAAATAATATTACCACTTGTGGAAAAGTTGTCTATTGCCGCTTTAACATTCTATTTTGGATGTGGACATTTAACAAAACCTTCTGGAAGATCTGGGAGAATAAATCTGAAACGGTCTCCTTCCAATTTGGAAAAAACCCTTGTTTGGACACCTGAAAGAGTGTGATGGTTAAAAAATTTAAAAAAAGACTCGGAAGACTAGTAGAAAGAGTCAGGACATTGGTGTTGTATTGATCAAAGGATGTTAGCAGTGGTAGGGGGTGACTGGTTACAATGGAGATTACCTAAATTCCTTCTTTCTGTCTCTGTTTTGACTCGTAGGACTGGCTTGCGCACCAGAACTCCAGTGAACATCTAGCAAACAGCAAACTCTTCCGGAAACAGTGAGTAGTTTACTCATTAGTAATCACGCACACACACACACACACACACACACCTTCCTTTCCTAACGTCTTTCTTTTAGAGAACCACAGGTGTTCAACGTCCATTTCTTGCTCCATTTGACTGCTAGCACACGTCATCCTGCCTCAGTTTCCCATCTTGTCTCACCTTCTTGGTTTTCACCTAACTCTCCCCAAACATGGTGTAATCCGGACCATCTGAGGCTGCACCATAGCCAAGAATTCTAGAGATGGGTTGAATTCTGTGCAAAATGTATTGGGCACAAATGCTGGTGTGGCCATGGCCTTGGTGAATGTAACAAAGAATTGGAGTATAGACACAATGGGGTGAATAATAATCTAAAGTGGAGACTACAGGGGTAAAACTAGGGGTAGGGGTACACTATGTCTGATTATATAAAGGTGTAATCTCAAATCCCAGCACTTCTTTTCTAAAAGGACGTTTGGGGGGGAAGCCCCTCCGAGGTTGTGTTGGAAACCAGAGATTTGAAGGGGGCCGTCTTAAATTGTAATCCTGGGATGCTTATCGCGAATCCTTTCTCGCGTCTTTGTCTATTTTGCCTACAAAGGTTTACACTTCTACCTGACTATCTATGCTATTGTAACAAGATGACTTTTAAGAGAAGTCCTTTCTCCTACTCTGATACCAACAATGCTCTAATTTATTTGTCGTTCTCTTGTATTCCCCTCTTCTAGTTCTCACTTCAGCCCCTCAGGCAGAGATATCCAGCCGTCACCCTCCTCTTCCTCCCAGAGTTCCAACCATCGGGCACTGTTGGCCCACCGTGGAAGCCCCTCCTCCTCCCGCTCTTGGTCACGTTCACGGTCACGTTCGCCAAGCCGCCGCTACCATGGCAAAGAGTCTACACCATCTCAGAGGTGGTCCCGTTCCCCAAGGAGGTCCCGGTCCCCAAGGAGGTCGAGGTCCCCACGAGGAACCCAACAAAATCGCGGGTGTGTTGGAAGCTTTCTAAACACTCAATGGTTTGGTTGTGAACTACACCCAGTCAATAATTCACTACATTCCCCTAAAACTAAAACACAAACACCTCCTTAATTTAGCCACTTGAATTTAAGTTGGTTACATCACTCACCAAAGTTCTGACACTTAATTCATCAAAATGCACCTAACTTGACAAAATCCCCTTAAAGGTCCCACATCGTGCACTTTTCAGTTATTTTTGCTTGTTTTTTAGCTAGCATTTATATAGTAATTTCAACCCCTAATCATATGTTACTTTGTCGAGCGCCGTTCTAACAAGAGCTTGAAATGTTGAACTTCTGGATACTGCAGAATAGATGTATTGCAGCAGGGAACTCCTTAGAAATACATTAAATACAAAAAAATCCTCTTCTCCCACCACAGGCGGTCCCGATCGAGAAGTCAGGAAAGACGGCGGAGCAAGGGAATTTCCTCAGGCCAAAGCGTAGCGATGTTGGCCAGAGAACTGATAGAAAGATCAGGTGAGAGAGAGAGAGAGAGGAGAGATGCAGGGAGAGTTTCACTTTGTGCATCTGTCCATTACATACACATGGCCAAAAGTATGTGGACACCCGAACACAAAACCATGGGTATGTACCTAGCGGTACAAACCCGCCGGTGCGTTCAGAGTGCTGTCCAACAAACTCTCGCAAGATCAGTTTGTAAGCTACCGGTTAGCTTCCGGCCATACACACTCATGAGGCCAGGCATTGCCCCGTACCAGGAGGAACCCAGGGCCTACTGCACCAGTGTAAGGTCTGACAATTGCTCTGAGGATTTCATCACCGGTACCTAACAGCAGTCAGGGTACCATTGGCTATGACATGGAGGTCTGTGCGACCCTCCAAGGATATGCCTCCCCACACCATCACTGACCCACCGCCAAACCGGTCATGCTGGATGATGTTACAGGCAGCATAACGTTCACCACGGCGTCTCCAGACTCTTTCACGCCTGTCACATGTGCTCAGTGTGAACCCGCTCTCATGTGAAGAGAACGGGGCGCCAATGGCGGACCTGCCATGTCATTTTGTAGGGCTCTGGCAGTGCTCCTCCTCGCACAAAAGAGCAGATACCGGTCCCGCTGCTGGGTTGATGCCCTTCTACGGCCCTGTCCAGTATCTCGTCCATGCTCTTGAGACTGTGCCGGGAGACACGGCAAACCTTCTTGCGACCGCACGTATGGATGTGCCGTCCTGGAGGAGCTAGACTACCTGTGCAACCTGATTGGGCTGCAGGTACCGCCTCATACTACCAGTAGTGACAAGGACACCAGCAGAACACAAAACTAGAGAAGAATCAGTCAGGAAGGATAAGGAGAGAGCAACTGTCTGTGACCACCACATGCAAAACCATTACTTTTTTGGGGGTTGTCTTACTGTTGCCTCCATTGCACCTGTTGTCAATTTCATTTGCACCACCATATCCCTGAAGTTTAACTGACTTGGTGTCATACTGTGAAGATTAAGTGTTCCCTTAATTCTTTTGAGCAGTGCACAATAAAATACAACATTTATGATACTATTTATAACAATATATTCAGGCGGTCTCCATGCTTTGGCCATTTGGGTACCCAAAGTGTCCAAGCTGTCGTTTTTGGTGAAAATAACAAGCTTACCAAAATATTTTGGTAAGAACATAGATTTTTTCAGTGTGACTGTAAAACATGAGGTCTGCTATATTTCCCCGGAAATGGCGGATGTGGTGATGCGTTTAGTGTCATTGGAAAGCTGGGAATTTCTAGATCTTAGCAAACCAAGCATGTTGTTGTAGTATAACAGTATAACACATTTCAACTTTCAAAGCGGTACCAGGACCTTCGGTTAGAACTGGTTATTAAAATAATCTACTTACCATAAGTGCTCTGTATTTAATTAAACAGGATAATGTCAATAACTTGGGACTGGGATGAAAGTGAAAATGGCACGTCATTGGCTTAAGCCTTGTTTGATTCAATTGGCTGCTGGAGGAAAGGGGTTGGATTTATGTGCTAGCCAATCCAGTGGGTTGCTAGCCTCAGCGTGCTAGTTACTAGCCTCAGAAGCTAATGACCAGTGACGGTTGTTTTCTCTCTACCCGCTTGAGGACATCCAAAACAGATGAGTAGCATACAAAGTAATTACTGTGACTTCAAACAGATATACTTGCACAGATTCTTGCACAGATACACCGCCTCACCGCGGTTTCGTTCTCCAGAGAACGAACGCACAGGACAGACAACAAGCAGATTTTGTAGCTACGAGATACAAGGGCTGGTGCGAGAAGCATCTGGGTTCTTCAAGGCCACCTTGATAAAGAATATAATAAAGCCCTGTTCTACCGTGTGTGTGTGTGCGTGTATGTGTGTAGATGTTTGTATGTGTATGTGTGTAGATGTGCGTATGTGTATGTGTGTGTGTGTGTGTGTGTGTGTGTGTGTGTGTGTGTGTGTGTGTATTTGTATTACCAATTTTCTACATTCCCCCTTGTAGATGAAACATCTACATACACAAACTTAATATTGCTAACACATGTTCAAACAATAGATATAGGACATAACAATAGATATAGGACAAAACAATAGATATAGGACATAACAATAGATAGAGGACAAAACAATAGATATAGGACATAACAGCGTTGTATGTGGACATCAGAAAAACCTGGAGGAGAAAACCCCAGTGCGGGATAAAAACTCTTCTTGGCTGGTCCAGGGAAAAAGATGACCTCATCACAAGGGAGGGCCGAGGGTGGCGATGGACCAAGGGTTGGGATGACAGGCACCGAGCATATTCACCGGGTCCGTATCTTACCCGGAGGCACCATACTTATGCCGGACTTTGCCTCAGGCACCGTCATTGCCGTCTACAGCCATTGGTCGATATCCAGTCCAATGGCCTCATCGTCTGGGGTGTCTGGGGCGACCTGGGGAGGTGACACAAGGAAAGCATTAATTTCATCCACCAGCAGCGCTGCATCAGACATTGCAGACACCATCGCCATTTGCTGAGCACCAATCATTCTCATTATCAGTGTATGTATCACAGGGAACACACAACACCCTATAATCATTAGAATTACAAGAACTATCCCCTGAACCCACCCCACTAGAATATTTCCTGTTTTGTCCAACAGTGCAACCCATTTCCCAAACACTTTCTCTAGCCAGTCCATTCCCCATTGGCCATGACCCGCATTCACTTTCAGTTCCACTCGGAGGTCCTTCAGTTTGGCCATGGCCTGGGTGAACTTCCCATCTGGAGCAGGGTTATTGGGAATGTAGGTGCAGCACTGGTCTCCAAACATGGCACATACCCCTCGTTCCTCTGCGAGGAGCATGTCTATAGCCTGTCGGTTTTGCCAGGCCATCCACAAGGTGGCGTCTAACTGCTCACCCAATGCTTCATACAACTCAAACGAATAGTTGGTAAAACGTTGCTGATTGTAATAGATATAGTTAATCCAGTCTACATTTTTATTAACGGTACACCAGGGGCATATTATGGAAGTGACTCCTCCCGCAATCTGATCTTGGGCTTTAAACTTGTTCGGGACCCCCCTTGGAACTCCAATCGCATAAACTGTGGGGGCATATTAGTGCCGGTGTGAATCATACAGTCCCATGTGCATGTGTGGGGTGCGTTTTCTATGCGGTGGGTGTGGGCATTCATTCCGGTTTGGGCATCAGATGCGGTGAACCCAGCGTCCTTTAGTTGTTGCAATGTTAGGAGTTGAGGCAACTGAGAGAGAGTAACCTCTTTACTACCGAACCGCTCGAATATACTATTGTGTGGGTTAACTGCTGCTTCACCTGTAGTGCAGTATACCCCAGGCCCGGTACCAGTGAGCTGGGCTGAGGAGAATCCCTGGGGGCCATAGTTAGTGACCCCATTAATCTGCATGTTCCACCATATTATTGTTCCTACTATTACACACTTTTTTATTACACACTGACTTTGGCTCGTGAACACTTGTTGTTGAACGTTAATCTACTCAGATGTGTGGGAGGGAGAGACAAAATACATATGTGAATAATTACATTTCAAAATTAGTAAATGAGTCATCTTTAAAACAAAAATAGATAATTCCATCTAAAAACCCTGGGTGCCAGGGCCTAGGGCCCTGGGGCGTTTCCATGTTTCAACAGTACAACCGAAACAAGGTGTAGGTGCGGCTACTTAACTTCGGCTGATGACTCTGTTGGTTGTTCGTGTCAGGTCTGGATCTCGTCAGGTCGTCCACGACTTTTATTTATTTATTTATTTTTGTAATTATCAGTTAACCCATTTTATTACAAACATTCTTTGATTACAAACACCCAAAATTTCCTGTGAAAGGTTCTCATATTACAATTTCTAGGAAGAAATAGTACAATATAATTTGTTATATTATCACTCAAATCACTCAATTCTCCAAACACATGAAATTAATATAATATACAAAAAATAAGAAAATAAATCTGAATTCAACATACAAACAATAATAAAATAACTCAAATTCAACATACAACAAATAACATTTTTTTCTTTTGTCAACTTGGCTCTGCGTTTCAGGAAGTGAATTTCCCATCATTCACACGTTTCAGTATATAAAGAGTTTTAAGTCTGGAACCAAGCCAACCAACTATGAGATGAATCGTGATATATATATATATATAATTGTGATAATCGTG
>OMKR01103679.1:0-11272 GCA_900302355.1 Cyttopsis rosea | reverse complement strand
TTTTTTTTTTTTCATTTGTCCGGTAAAATCAATTTTTGGACCGGGAAGAAAAAAGCTGGGTGAGTTTTACAATAGCAGAGTAAAAGTGCAATTGCACTCAGAAACTGTAGGGGCGCCAAATACCAAAAGTTACATAATTCTGCTTTAAAGCTTTAAGAAGTCCTTTGACTTATTTCTCTCCGCACTCATCCATCTCAGCCAGCGAACCTGTAAGGCTCTGGAGCCTAGTCCAGAGAAAATCTTCCACAATTTGGCGAGCCAGCCAGGAGGGTTGCACATCAGATCCACACTGAGGCGCTTCTGTTTGCCAAAAAGACAAAAAAACTAACTGCTGACGTATTTTAATTTAATTAATAACAAAGTAAACATAATTAGACATAATTATTAAAATATAAATATCTAAATAAGTCTTGATATAAATATTGATTACAAATGAATTTAGGACCACAGCAACAACATAACGAAACGTGATCGCTGTGACGTAACATAAAAACAAAATAAAAAAATAGGAAAATAAATTGCATGTGTTTGATTGTATAGGCGCCCACCCGAGTGAGAGTCTGTGTGTATGAGACCATAGAGAAGGCGTGCGGTCGAGTGAGAAAGTCTGTGTGTGTATGTGTGTGTGTGTAAAGACATCTAGAGTGAGAGGTAGAGGTGAAGTATAGGAAGAGACAGAGAACATCAAGACAGGAAAAGTCCAGCCTGGGTAAGGCTAACCTAAGGTGAGGCCTAAATGTACTGTAAATGTAATTTTCAGTCAAATGGTGCTCTGTGTGATTATGGTTAAACTAGTGCTGTTGTATGTTGCATTTGTTGAAGCAGGCTAAATGAAGATCTATTTGAATTTAAGCACCAGTTAATGACAGTAGTTTATGTCATCGTTAGTATGGACAGATATTGAACAGTTTGAATTGTTGGATTGTGTTTAGAGAGATAGTTGTGATAATGGTCATAGTGGTGTATTAAAATTGTAGCAGGTTTTAGTTGTTGGCAGAAGTGTCTGTTGATTTGTTAATGCAACTGTGGCAGACGAGGTGGCGTGGTTAAGCCACGGTCTGCAGGATACTGCGCTGGCTTCTTCCCACGCCGGCAGCTTTACCGGGTCAGCTTGATCAGGCCGACGATGAAGTGAAGAGGGAGTGTGGTGCAGGAAGTGGAGCCTGTGGACCAGATCACTACCTAACGAACACGACTCTGATCAATCCCTTTGATTACTTTATGTTCACGTTTTGGCCAGCGAGCCTTTCTGTTTGGACTTTAATAAAAACCATGCCGTATTGGCACCTCACTGCCAGAAAGACTCTGTCTCCGTCTCTCCTCCTTGAACATGTACCTGTGGGTAGAGTTCCCACAGCAAATTATACAAAGATGAGGAGTATGATGCATGTTGCTAACAGAACAGCAGTTTGTGCTTCGTTAATGGATTGCTCACAAAGCATGTTAAATTGGTCATACTAAATTGCTAAATCTAAATAGAAACTATTGCCTGCTAATATTGTGACGTCTCGGAGAGCAGATGTGTTATTGTGATCCATTGTTTTACTTAATGTTGAATAGCAACAATGGAACTGCATTGGAAGATCCACATTGGGAATATTTGCTGTAAATGCTGAGTCTGTTAATTCCATGCAGTGGACCTAGGTAGGGTAATGTTGGCCATCTTGGGAGCATTTTAAGTATATTTTGGGAGTTTCCCCTGGTAGGCTTAAACAGCGTTTCCCTTTTGGGTTACGTGTGAACTAGTAGTGTTGCACTGAAAGTGGTTAGTAGCGGTTGTCTCGGGGGCACAACTTAGCAAATTGGTTAGCAAAGAGCAAGAATTTTTTTGTTTGTGGGCACTAGAGAAGTGCATAGAATATGTGTAAGTTCACTTACTAAAAGTTGAAACTAAAATAAATCTGAAATACATTGGCCAGTTACAATGGATTTTAATTTGGGCAAGCCAAATTTGAAGTTTTTATTTAAGAATAATAATAATACTATTAATAATAATAATAATAATAATAATAATAATAATAAGAATAAGAATAAGAAAGAATTATTATAATTCAAATTAATTAAAAGGTCTGAAATAATTACGAAGTATAAGTATAAGTGTGCACATATGGAAAATAATATGATTGACATGTGTTTTTCTTTTTCTGGTTCCACCACACACTGAAATGGGGGGAACGAACGCGAAAGCCACTCCAACAACGGAATGGACCAGACCGGTGAAATATATGGTTGATAAACATATGTTACAACAATTTAAATTATGGGGAAAAACAGAGCTTTCCCACTAACGAGTTTTAGTTTACATCAAAAAGTAAAACATTTTTTAAGGGAAAACTCAAATGTTATGAAAAGGGAAACAAGAAAAAGAAAAAGAAAAGGGGATTAAAACCAGTTTTAATCACCTGAACCAACACCGTAAGTTTTTCTCTCCTCTTTGCACTACATATATACTCTGTCAACACCCTAAACTTACCTGCCCCCTTTGATCTGTATAAAAACTCTGGAGCAATAAACGTATTTCAGATCTCTGTTGAATGCCGACTTGGCTTCAACTCTGTTCTCCAGCCAGCTGTACTCTTCAGGAAACTCCACTGACTGACCAACCTTCAACCCTCAAGTAAAAAGAACATAACAACTTGGTTTCAGAAGCGGGATTCCGGACTAAGGTATAGCGTATAGCAGATGGTTTTGCCTTTCTCCGGGATGCCCAAATTTTATAATAAGTTCTGATTGAATATAATTGGAATTATTAGATGTGAATGAGACGTCTGAGGAAGTGTGTGGCTTCATGGCAACGGCCTCTAGAAGTGTTCTTCTAAAAATAAATACATGGCTTTGGCCTCTAGGAGTGTTCTCCTAGAATAAAAGAAAAAAAAACTGAAGTATACTGATTAAAACAGGGTTTCTCAGCTATTGACATGGGTTCAATAGTAAAACAAAATTTTGGCTTGATTGTTGGAACAAAGGAGTGTTCTGTGTGGAGTTGGAAAATTTTAAAACTATTTTTTTACATTTAAAACTATTTACTTACATTTAAAACTAAGAAAGACATACCAAAGACAGCGATGAACAAAACTACCAGTCCGCCACCTGAAACCCTAATACAATTTGTGGACCGTACTGTGGGGTCATATTACACTCATCCATTTTTAGACAATGTAGCAGGATGGACAGAGACTCTGTACCCGCAAGACCCATTGACAGTACCAGGCTCATTCTCTGATTATCATAGGGGATTAACAAATCGCCTGGTAAATGAGGCCCTCGAAGATCCAAACTGGAACTACTCTTATTTGCAAGATGCATATAAGGGATGGGTAAAATGTAAAACTTTGTGGAACAAAACACATCCACCAATAACAAAAACCAAACTGGCTGCTGTAAACATGACACAATTGGCTACATGTCCAAAAACAGAAGTGCAGAAATCTCTGATACCTAAAATAAAGCCAAACACCCAGGAAACCTTCTCAATAGAAGACATTGAAAATGCATGTGCAACATTGTACCTAACCCTAAATGATTTGGAACCAAAAAATGAACAGACTGACACAGAACCTGTACAATCTCAGGCAACCGGTAACAGGACCCACCCAATGCAATTACGGTCCACCGTGCCACAAGGTGACATAGCAGAGACAGCATTTCCATTTATGCATGTAGGCACAATTGTAATGTTAAAACCACCAAATATTGGAGAAGTAAATCAAGTGTGTAATGGTGCCCCTAATATTCAAACAATCCTGGCAGGTTACACATCTTATCGACATATATAGACATGTAACACAATATATGCAGTTAACAGGAACTGACCTTTGATACATCTTGTCACAAAATCTGCCACACATCACTTATGAGGAATTGACGCACAATGTCCCTGAGTTGCACACCGACAACGACTCCCCACCTACTGGTGGTGGCACTTACAACTAAGAAGAATATGTACTAATGCAATGGATCTGACCTTTGTGACAAATTGTAAATAAAAGCAAGGGGAATGTATGTCTGGAATTCTTGAATGGAATGCGGTCGTGCGCAGGCACCACTGTATGTTTCAATGTGTTTCCAGAATATGTTACCAAACTGTGCAAGTAGTGCAAATGCTGTGTCAAAATTTATATGCGAAGACAGTGGTGCGGTGGTTCAGTCAATGGATATAGACCAGTGGGGTATTTATCAAAAACCATTCCCACAGTTTAAGGTCAGTGGCTTCATGTGCCATGACGGTTGTGGACGCTGAAAAAATAGTGTTGTAAATTACACCTCCACACAAGACACCAAGTCACCACCATCCTACACAATCTACCATCACAACACATGACAGCTCAGCAACGCAGTGGCTATGAGGCTATCCTAATGTCAACAGACGGCTTGCAAATCTGCACATCCTCCACCTCTAATCCAGCGCATCTATTACATTCTTTGTCACACTCATTCACTCCAATCACACAGGCTTATGACTGTTTACATGAAATCACACAGTGCTCTTCAGCCCGTTCTGATCTGCAGTCAACCCCGCTCCAGGGAAGTGAACACATTTATGTTGACGGCTCAAGCTCCAAACCCTGTGACGGTGTTTATCTCACAGGATATAGTGTGTGCGAACTACCAAATATGGTGCATGAAGCGTACTCACTCCTATACCTGTCTGCACAGGCCGCTGAATTGGTAGCATTGGCCCAGGCGTACACATTGTTTAAACGACTAACCATATACAGAGATTTGCGTTACACGTTCGGTGTTGTACACAACTTTGGAAAACTCTGGAAACAACAGGGTTTTGGACACTGTTATTAACGATTATACCGATGCGTTAATCCATACATTGAATGACAACTATGGTGATGTGTCTCTCTCTCTTCCTGTCCCCAGTGACAAACCAACGCACCCCTACAAGCCAGGAGATCAGGTCCTGATCAGATCCTTGAAGCCTGGCAAAGTAGGAGAACCACGTTTTGGATCCCAGACGACCGTCATCGCAGTCAACTTGACAGTGGTGCTCACCGACTCCCCAATGGATCCATGCAACCAGGGTGAAGAAGGCCCCAATGAAGGAGCTACAGCCCAGCTGATGGTGGATCTGCGGGATCCACCCCATGGACAAAGAAGAAATCAAAGAAGCACAATCAAAGTGACACAGTCACAGCTAAATGATGCCTCACAGCTGCTGTGATTATGGGCTCAATAACTTTAGGAATGTGTTTATTCTGGTTAACATGTGCACACCATCCATCACTGCCCATGTGCTCACACACTCTCACCCTTACTAACCTCCCCAGAGAACGCGCTAGGCGCACCCATTCAATTACTGCCTGTACTGAAGAACATGTGCAGACTTTCAAGCGGTCCTGTGGTATTGTGCCCACATGCAGATTGCACCATACCCCAAAAACATTACCTACTCCGAACCCATCGAATAGCCTCACATACCTGCTAAATTATCTTCCTCCCCATGTGGGTGCAACAGCGCGCCAGCCAACACATGGGCTATGCCCATTGTTTCCACATCTTAGTTGGCCTCCAAACTAGACAAACCGGACACCCGAAGGCAGTGAAATTACCTTTCTAGAATAATTTCAGCATAGATGCTATTGACTCGCTAAATGCTAAACCCTTCACATGGCATTAATTATATTTTAAACAGCTACTGGCTGTGCAGAAACCATGCTTACGCCTTCCTGGCCATAATCTGGCTGTTGTCCTGTTTAATAGAATATCTTTCTATTTGGGTGATTTCTTACTTTGTCAAGTTTTACTCAACAACTGTTATGATCATGCCCTGAATAAACCAGTTTTAATCACCTGAAGCAACACCCTAAGCTTACCCACCCCCTTTGTCTTGCATAAAAAATTTCTAGCATTAAACGTATTTCAGAACTTTGTTGAACGCTGACTTGGCTTCAACTCTGTCCTCCTGCCGAAAAAGACCATAACAGAGGGCGTGTGTCACGTGGGTAGAAGCAGCACAGCTGAACGTGGAGGACCGGGAAGATGAGAACACTCAACAGGTCGAGGAGGACTGGAGAACGGCAGTGAATGTATGTTTGTATGCTACTATTGCAACGAACATGGACATTATGCCTGTTACTGTCCTAACAAAACCAACAGGAACAAGGATGAAGAGGAATGCGCCTGTAATGAGGATGAAGTGACGCCGAAGTGGGTCGCTTCCCACAAGGAAGAGGACAAGGTGGGTGTGGCAGATACCAAGGATGCCATCAGCAATGACGGTGTCCTGAGGCAGAACTGGTGGAAAACAACAACCCCAGCCCCACAACAGATACCCCTCCTCCAGATGCCTCAGAAGACCCCAACTTAGATGACACATTCATCCTCCTTGTTCTGGCACCAGCCATCATCGTCCAGATAAATGATGAGACAATACCATTTCTTGTCAACTCCGGTGCAAGATATTCAGTGCTATGCACTAATAAACTCAAATCAAACCCACCATTATCGGGATGCTTGACTGCCGTTATAGGAGCAGCAGGATTAAGAATGGTAGAGAGTTTCACCATACCTTTAGTTGTAATGGACGATGAAGATGAAGCTAACACTACGACATTACGTCACAGTTTCATATTCTTCAACTGTTGCTCCATTCACCTGTGTGGCCAAGAACTGATGTGTTTATTAGGCATGTACAAAAAGGGGTCTTACAATCTCATGTGAAAGATGCAGAATATTCCATGGTTCAGTGTAGCCCAGAAATACCAGGTTATTACTATGCATACGATTTAGTAAGAAGACTTGGTAAGAAAAGATAAGGAATTATGGAAGCACAATTTTATGGACCCCTCAGAATTGATTTGTACTGCCAGAATTAGTGATGAATGACAGGATAAGAATTCTGAGAAAAAATGGTTGAGGTAAAGTCATGAATGTGAATTGTTAATTATCCCAGTATTCACTCTTAAAAGAAGACATTGTTGTACCCTGTCCCTCATCTCCATGCAATACACCAATACTGCTTGTTAAGAAGGCAGACGGAGTCTCGTGGCGTTTTGTTCAAGATTGCGTCCTGTGAATGATGCCATTTATCACAGAGCACCTGCTGTTCCTAATCCCACTACCATTTTGTCTCAAGTCCTGGGTACATGAAAATGTTTTACTGTTATTGACCTAGCAAATGTTTTCTTTAGTATTCCTGTAGACAAAGATACATTCGCAGGTGAAAGCAACCCTACCTGTCCTGGACCACCAGCTGACTGGGTGGTAATCTGTGACTTCTGGAGAAAGAGCTGGAACTCAGCCCGATTCCTGGGCCCGTTCCAAATCCTCTTCACCACCACAGCAGCATTTAAGGTAGCAGAAAAAACAAGTGGGGCACACGCATCCCATGTCAAGAAAGCCCCCAACCCTCCAGAGGACCGAAGAATAGACGGTGACGACAGAGAATCATCGGACGTGAACTGAAGTCACGCTCCCAACCAAAAAGAGTCAAGTGCTAGTAACCTCTGACTCCAAAGATGACAGGAGTCAGAGGAGAAGATCGAACAGGAGAAGATCGGTCTCGTCTGTATGATCACCTTCCTCATCACCATCACCATCGTCCTGCTCATCGCCCCAATCCTGGAACAAAGTCCCATGGCGGGACTTAAATAACAGCCGCTCCTGCACCACACCCACTCCACACCCAGAAGACGTTTGTGATGTTTACCCCGTACTTATAGGATGCGTTAGTCATCATGTTTTCATCATTTTCTTATTATCATTATTGCATTTTCTTTAAGGTGTTTGTTCCATTAGGAACAAAAGAGAGGAATATGATAGAAAAATGCAATAATTTATGCTTTCTTCATATAACCATTGCTCATATGCTAGCTTATTGATGTTTCTTGTATTCCTGTCATGTTGTATTATCCCTATTATTAAAGCTTTGGTGAGCCGGGTGGTTTCCACAACAGTGGGACAATATATGCAAATAGTTTCAGACACAACAATGATAGGAGTACTATAACTCTATTTCTATTATCTTACTGAGGAAGGGGAGATAGGAGATTGGCCTGTAATTGTAAATTATAATGGGGTCAAGATTGTTTTTTTTTTTTTTTAGCAGAGGTTTTATAGCCGCAGTTTTAAGTGAGTGTGGGAAAACACCAGACTGAAGGGAGGAATTGATAATGTTCAAATTCATCGTCTTTCAAGTCATATAAAATTCATTAGGAATTGAGGGTTGAACATGGGGGGTGGAAATGAAAAAGATATCTGATTTCTGCATTTTATTTTCCAGTTTGTGTGTACAGATTCTCCAACTTGAAGGTCGTACCACACTCCCTTCTCTCCATAGTATTTTTAATTGCTAAGAAAAGCCAAGTGCATGAGTTTTGAGACATCTAGACCAGAATATTCCTTGCTACTCCCAGATATTGCTTCTCGTGGTTTTCATACAAATAAACAAGTTATGGCAATGCTATAGTTATCTTGCACGTGCATGATAAAATTGTGGACTGTGAATGCACCCAAAGCGTCCGAATTGTAAACTTATTTTTTCTGAACACACATCATGTAATATTGTATGAAACTAGGGGCGTAGTCAGAAGATGACACCCAACTCTTTCTTTAAGCACGCCTTTATGCTTAGCCTATACACATTTCTGCTTATGCCACAACGTTTTTTGTACTTCTCTGGTGCACCCTACGGGGTCATTTGTACAAAGTGCCGAGCTGTTATTTAATTTGCTTAAAGCTTTAAGAAGTCATACTTTGACTTATTTCTCTCCGCACTCATCCATCATCAAAACTGTACAATGGTAAAAGTCAAGTCTATTCAATATTCTACTCAAGTGAAAGTGTTCAAATAGCCTACTTGATATTAAATAAATAAAAAATACTTGCTCGACATCATGACCTCTAGTTTTGGTGTGAAGGTGCATTACAACCGTAAAATAAACTAAAAATATTGATGGCTCAGTTTTTGCTCCTGATTGTTTCATGTTTTTTTTTGATTGGATGCTAAAATCTTAACCCCCCACTGACTCTCTCTCACACACACAACTTGTGCAATAATGTACATGCAATAACATTGGTGTTACACTGTACATACTGTAATGCACTAGTTAGCATATAGTAATAATTATTATTATAATTGCTCATTTTTAATCTATATACCATAACAATAATTTATCCTGTGCATAGTATTGCATTTGTATATTTTAAATATCTGACAATTTCTGTTTTGTATTTTTGGCTATTTGTATATATTTGATATTAAAATTTTAATTTAAGTTTTAATTAAAAATTGTTGTCCTATTTTATTTTCTTATTTTTTTTATTCCCCTTTTTTCAGACTGTTGAGCTTTTTATTTTTTAATGCTGGTCTGTACAGAAGTGCACCAAACTTCACCAGAAGAAATTCTTCGTATATGTAAATGTACCTGCCGAAAATAAAAACGATTCTGATTCTGATTTTTTAAAAGTTGACCCATTTTACAAAAAGACTCTCTCTCTCTATCTCTCAGACGGACATGAATGAACAAGCCGTCTATTTATGGTGCGGCCACATCCTGCAGCTCCTGTATTAAAGATGACATTGATTCTGACCAGTGTGTGTGTTTGCGTGTGTGTGTCCACATGGCTGGAAAAAAGGGGATTTGTGAACAGAGTAAGTGAGGCGCAAAAATAAAAACACAACACGCACACACACTCAAATACACCCCATATACTGTCTGGACTTCCTCATTTATGCATCATGGTTACATTTATGTTTAGATATTTATGCACCTTTAAGCACAAATATTCACACACATGCACACACACAAACAGAAACTCAAAGGTGACTTTATGTGCAACCCATACTGTATGTCGGCAACATATCAGATTCTGAACAACGAAGACAAAAGAGGAATTCTCAGACAATATTTCCTGAATCTAAGTCGAGGGAAACTCCGAGTAACTTACAGTCAACGGCAGCAGCTGACATCGTGGGGGAACGCCGACCTTCCACTGCACGGCTGTCGGACGAATAATGTCAGCCTCAATGTGACATTTAACAACCATTTGTCATACTTTTTTGAAATTGTTTTGTACAGGTGCACACACTACATGATTTTCCCAAAGACTGGGAATCACGTTGCAATCTCGAAACTGAATGACTCAAGCAGGGGATTCAAATTCTGCTTTTGAAAAATTGACTGAGCAAAATAAATCTCCAGACCTGATTACCTAATTAGCACAGTTCCAAATCCTTTACGGTGGATTGAGTGACAACAAGACGTCACATGACAAAGGGACAAAGGGGTGCAAAGCGACAGCGCAAGCTAGTTCTATGGTGCATTGAGACAATATACTGTAGATCATGCTAAAAATACACATTCGTCATTCCGTCATTATGTGCATTCAGGCGTCGTGGCACAGAATTCATGCAGCTGTAGAGGGTGGATATGGTGTTTATGTATTATGCATGTGTTGCAAGTGTGTTGATGTATACAGGCTGATACATGGTCTATTTAAAGTACAATTCCCATACATGTTCCAGTGTGTTTATCGACCAATCACTATGAAATCATCATGAAATAATAGCTCCACACGTATAGAGAGGCATAACAATAACACATAATTAGATGCCATACAAGCCAGCCATTTTCTACCCTGCCAACGTGCTTTTGAGCAAGACCATAAACACTCGCTCCACTCCATTTGGAGCGAGTTTGGATTTGGAATTTCCTTGAGAACGCCCGATGGACTATCATAATATTTATCATTATAATGAACATACACATTGGATTTTAACGAGATTGAAAACGGATTGATTGATTTCTTTCTACTATCCGACACAATTCAATGGGTTTCAGTGACCATTCTTGATTTTGGCTAAAACTCTCAGAGCAAATGTACCGAATAGACAGACTCCCCTGAGAATGCCCTATCTGAGATGTTAATCCTATATTGGTAGTGTTCTCCTCCTCTCCGCTCCACCAGACTTCCACTGGGACTCCACTGACACTCGCCTGAAGTCCCTGTGGATGCTGAAGAGCCCTCCAGTTGCCTCCACATCCGTGCATGAGGAATATTACTCTGCTGCTTATCTTTGTCCAAAGCTATTTCCTGCAGGAGCGAACACTTTGGATTTAGTTGTTTCCTTTTCATGTGAAATGAAATGGATTAATCTTCTCCAAACGCCTGTGTAATGGATTTTACAGACGAATGTGTGGATTAAAGAATATGATAATAAGCGACTCAGCAGTCTGCATACTTTATTTTGTGGGGAGTAAATCGTATATGGGGGAAAAGATGCATGTGGTGAATAGGTTTTGTTGGATATGCAAGAGGA
>OMKR01103678.1:0-12752 GCA_900302355.1 Cyttopsis rosea | reverse complement strand
CCTTTATACACATCTGAACAATTCATGAGACTCCGTTACCTCCCGCACATCTATCTACAGCACCTCAACTCTTCGCTGGTGCATTTGTATTGAAAAGGAAATGTGAGAGAAGTAGCTCTTATCAAAGTCTATGAGATGTGTCTCCTGAGCGAACGGAAGAGGAGGTGCTCCCCCTGGCGGCCATATTGGTTATTGCCACATGCTTTGCTACGTTAGGTCCATTCCCGTTCCCTTCCCCGGCCCTGCTGCGTACCGGATGTAGTCTCCGTTGGGGTCGGTGCGGCGTCCGAAGCCCACGGGGCAGTAGCAGTGGAAGAACTGCTGGAAGAAGGAGCTGCAGGAGAGCCACATCCAGCTGCCGGCGTTCACGCTCCAGTCTGCGTCCAGCAGCAGCTCCTCAAACACCTGCACACAAACACACACACACGGTCACCATGGATATGAGACAAATGGTTCAAAACCCAACTGCTGCGTATCCATCACTGAAAGCCGTCACGATTATTACATGATCGTCTGATCGACATCATCTTGTAAAATCATTAAGACACATTTTTACGCTCCAATGCTAAGAAATGGCTCTTCTGCAATCGTAGACGTGTATTATTACAAGTTTGATTTTACGCCACTATTATAGTGGCTTAAAATGGACAAAAAAAGACAATTAAATTGTTAATCGCAATTATTTGTATGATAATTAATCGCCAACTAAAATTTCCTGATCGTCTCTTCGAATTTTTGAATATTTGGAGCGTGTTAGTATAAAGTCCTGGAGCCTGAATAAATACAATTGAAAAAATGCCAGAAAAGAAATATTTACAGGACAGAACTCTCAGGAATGGACTTGGAGGCAGGCTAACGCTCCCTCTAGTGGTCGATCTCCTCTAAAAGTACCTTCATGCCCTCCTCCCAGCTGATCCACAGGTCCCCCCGGGTCAGGAAGCAGGCCACGGCGTGGCGGGCCAGGTGGTGGATCCAGCCCTCCTGCCGGAGCTGGGTCATGACGGCATCTATCCAGGGGAAGCCGGTACGGCCCTCGGCCCACTTGGCCAGCGCCTCGGGGTTGCGGTCCCAGGGGATCTGCATACAGATGGGGTTGCTCTCCATCTTGTCGAAGCACGGGTTGTTGGTGGCCGCCGTGTAGAAGAACTCGCGCCACAGCAGCTGGCCGTACAGCGATAGCGGGGGGGAGCTGTTCTTCTTCACCTTTGAGGACAGAGCGGCAGGGCGGACGTCAGCAAACCCATTCCCCCGCCGAAAAACACCAGACAAGACACATGTAAGCACTCCGGCTTCCGGGTGGAAAACAGCGCTTACCTTGCGGTAGAGGTCGGTGAGTTTGAAGTAGAAGAGGCGGCAGGAGAGGCAGCCGAACCGCAGGTAGGGGCTGAGGCCGGTGGGGCTGGCCAGCAGGGAGTTGGCGTTCATCCGCGGCCGCTCAAAGTTAGCGACCCACGCCTGAGGGGAGGAGAGATGACCGTCAGCTACCGTGCACACACACCGCGGGACGTTCTATCCCAGTGGAACAGCGTCAACAGTGTCTGGTGAACCTTTTAAAATTTGTTTTAAAGGAGTCATATCCTGCTCCTTTTCAACAGGTTAATACAGGTCTCTGAGGTCCCCACAACATGTCTTTAAAGTGTTTTGCTGAAAATACCACTCAGGTTATTCATTCCAACCTGTGTCTCTATTCTTCCAGGCTCTGACAGGCTGATTCAGTGTGCGTGTAGGCGTGTGCTCCGGCGGCTCCGCTCGCTGGCGCTCCAGCCGTGGGTGGAGTCACTCAGATGTGGCCGGTTCTAATGCTAATGTGTCTAATGTGTCTGTGGTAATGTGTGACATCAACCTTGTGTTTTAGGCCTTTTTTCCGACCGAGGCAGAGCAATTTAAAAAAAATAAAATGACTGGGTTGTCGGAGACCCAAATTAATGTGCACAAGCACGGAAATAGTGAGTTTTTCATGATTTCCCTCTCCCACTCTCTTGTGTATGTGAGCAAAATCTTGAGCAAAATAGCTTGTTGTAAAAGTAAGATTTTTGTGAATTTGGATATTATATTGAATTTGTATATAACTTTATTTGAGTCACTTTCACTGGTAAATTGTTTTGCTGATATTTATCTGCATGGTTGAGAATTAGCAGAAAGATTTCTTTATACATAACCGTTTGGAACATTTGGTAACTGGCGTACAAAGGCCTATTTGTGCCCTGGGATTTTGTTTAACGTCCTCCCGCTGGACAGTTTTCCAGACCGGAAGGGAAGAGCCCCCTGCTAGGACCTCGGTGTGGGCGCTTTATTCCCACTTGCATCACGCTGCTCCGGTTTCGGAGCTCGAGTTAAATAAGAAGCCGAAGGACAAGGAGCGCCACGGAGCGCAGGTGAAAAAAGAAGACAGTGTGGGATGAAAATGTGTTCTTCCAAACTCCGAGAGCCCAACAACAAACACGACTTCAGAGTAGTAGGTTCTAGGAGAAGAAGTTTAAAGTGGAAATTCGTCAGATTATTTGGTTGAAGAAAAAAAAAACACATATTGCATTTAGCTGGCACTTTATAAGAAACAGCCATTCAAGGTGTTTGCGTCATGCATGTGGACGTCATCCATTGTTGGTGGCGGGGTCCGCCCGTTGTGGTCAGTAAACGGAAAGAAAAAACAGGGTTTCTGCAGGTTTCAACAAGTTAACTTTTTAAGACCTTTTTAAGACCGTTGTCGTAGTAGCCATTTGTTTGGACGAGAGGAGACGCCGCGTCAGCCCACACACCACATGGCGACACACCGGCTGGGTGAGGTGTGCTCCGATGAACTGTGACCGGGCTGCACAGTTTGCATTAGTGGTTATTGGTTCCATGTTGGTTTTGTTTTGTAGTTTTGTTACAGCGTGATCAATACAAATCTTTCCAGATTCTTGGATTTAAAGGTGCAGTGTGTAGAATTTAGTGGCCACTAGCAGTGAGGTTGCAGATTGCAACCAACTGAATTCCCCTCCGTGTCCGTGGTGATGTAACATGGCACGAAGACACAACGATTCTAATTTTCATGGGATTATACACTAGTTAAAACATACTTATGAATATTATATTCCATATTCCATTCCATTTCTGCCAAGTCCGTTCCGCAAAATGCAACTAATTCTACACACTGCACCTTTAAGGACCCAAAGAAACCCTGAAAAAAGAACCAAAGCACCCTCCACCTCAAGCGAAGAATCAATTGATAAGAATCGAGAAGGTGACAATGTTTCAAATTCAACTTGTAGACTTGTAGTGTAATCCACCAGATGATGGTGTATCTATCCTGTATCCTGTGTATCATCTATATGTATAGATGTACTGGCATATATTACATATTTTAATAACAAATTAATGAAATGAAAAGGCATTTTTGACCGACCTTCCGCTCCAGATGCCTCTCCAGTCGGGTGAGGGCCTCCGTCTCCCCGCCCGGCCACACGGCGGACGCCAGACCTTCGACGTCGAAACCTGCGTCGGACACATCGTTGGCAAAGAACGTCAGCCGCTGCGATCCATGCCCGTGGTCCGGTACGGAGAAGGGCGGGGTGCGGCCCCTGCACTCACCGAGCTCCTCCAGGGTCGGGACCCCGTACTTGTCGTCGTGGTCGTCGGACAGCGGCGTGGTGCACTTCCCCATCACCTCGGCCGTGATGGCCTCGACGGGCACCTCCACGGCATCCATGCGGCTGATCAGCGTCTGGAAACGCTTGTAGGTGAGCGGCGACTGGCCGCCATTCAGCTCTATGATCCTGGAACAAGGAGGAAGAAGAGCGGGGGGGTCAAATTCAACTGCATTGATACCATCGGGTAGAAAGGGTTCCTTCAAATTTAAATGTTCTTCAAATCTCAAAAGTCACATTTTAATTTTAAAGCCGGATATGACCTTGATATGACCCAACTGTATTTTTGTTTCTGTCGTTTAGGGACAAGTTGAGGTATCAACACTGGTACCAGTCGAGGATTATTCTCTATTGTTAATTCACTTATTATTTAACTTAATTTGAAGTTAATTGAATATTGCCAACAATTTCAATTCTTTAGTAAATTTATAGGTTTATTGAATATTGCCAAACTGTTTTTTTTGTAAATTTTTTGTTTATTGTATATATATATATTGTATATGTATGTATATATTGTAATTTTTTCTATTTATTTTCTTGTTACCTCATTATTATTATTATTATGGCCTATTGTTTTGATGTGAGTTGCTGTGACACCTCCGAGGATAAGCAAAGTATCGAACTATCGAACTCGTATCACATTTCCTTTTAAAAAAAGAAACCCAGCCCCCGGTGTGTGGACAACCTCCCTCGAGGGGAGTAATCGAGCGGGGTGGGACTCACTTGTCCAGGTCGTAGAGCGTGTGGGAGATGCGCACCGTCACCTCCACGCCGGCCTCGCACGCCAACTTCTTGATGGCGGCGTCGCGCTCCTTCCCGAAGGGCTCGGCGTCGTACTCGTACGACAGGCGGCTGATCTTCCACTCCTGGGAGAACAAACGGCAACGACAGACGTTTAAAAAAATAAAATAAACATTCGTCATTGTTCTTCTGGAAAAGGGGGTTAAACGCCAAAGGGCTCTACCTTGAAGAGTCGGGGAAAGACATCGGTGGGCTGTCCTCGGATCACGAAAAGACGGGAGTTGAGCTTGCGAAGGCTGGCATCCAAATCCTCAAGACTCTGCAGGAGGAACCTGGGAGACAAATAAATGCAGTTGAAACACTATATAGATATTAAATATTTCCGAAGGTGAATATTTGAAAAGTATCGATAAGCCAAAGGCACCTCATACAAAGCATGCAGAGCATATACTGTACAGTACAATGAGCAAAGATTCATCACTACGAATAGCCCTCACTTTTAGAGTGAAACCTGTTCTGCTGGAGCTGCTATCCCTGTCTGGAACTGACGAATTTGATGAATTAGTGCAATTTTGATCTTGCAATAATTATTTAAAAAAAAAAAACGTTCAGTATACTTTTTTAACGTTTACTATTGTAACTGCATTTTCATTTCATTTTCATTTCTGTTTTATAACTTTTTTCATCATATTTTTATATATATTTATACTGTGTAACACACCCCTCATGGTACAAATTTATAGGAAATGTAATGTATTCTAAGCCGAAACCACAGCATGGAGTGTCGTCCCGGCAGTGTGCCAGCAGGCGGCAGCAGAGGACTTGGGATTGAAAGCACAGAGGACCATAAAGAGACCGTGTTGCCCTTTGGTTCTTTTTATCCCCCCTTTACAGGAACGATGCTACGTTCAGCAAATTCAAATAGAATTTGAAATACATTTAACCGCTAAAAATCTTTTAGACCAGTGTCAGACCAGTGATGAATGAATCCCACGGCACAATACTACCCATAACCACTAAAAACATCAGAAACACATTTAACTGTGCTGATTATTATTGTGGGGACTGTCTGTGAAACTTGAGGCTTGTTCTGATGAACAGAGCTGCCATTCTGACTGGAATTGATGAATTAGTACAGCCTTGCAATTTTGATCTTGCAACACAAGAGCTCGTTTCCGCTTTCACAGCAATTCTTTTTGGACGCGTCGCCTTCATTTTGGACTGCGCGCCGAACCAAATGTCGATTATTAAAAAAAAATTAAAAATTAAAAAAGCTTTTTGAGATCTGCCACACGACTGACTAGCTAGGAGTAGATTCGAAGATTCGAGCGCAACTCCATGAAACTCGAATGAAGAGATCGCTCGTTATTAATTTCCTTCTATTTTCAATATTCATTCAAAATTCATTCAAACCAAACTGCAGTTGAAATAATAGAGTCTGACGCAGAGGCCGCAACTGACGCAAGTGCTGTTCCTTCTCGTGTATATTCACCATGGATTTCCACCGTCTAATAATACATAGGATATTATTGCATTTAATTCATATGTCTCAACAGTCTGTTTGTATTTTGCTCTTTGAAGCATTAAAAATATATTTTCCTATCCCAAACATCACATGTTGTTACTTATCTCGCATCGTATGACGACTATTTGTCAAGGCAAATAACGGCCTCTTTTCTAAATTCGGTCTTTAAGTCGCGAGTGAAAGAAGCGCTGTGTTCTTTAAAAGGGTTTCCCTTATTTACAAATAATGCAGTTTACGCTCTGAATAAATGTGTCTCTACAAGTGGTTTTTCTTCTTTTGTTACATCCTCTAATCCACCACCATGTTGCACCATTTCTTATTTTGGTTCCTCTTGTTCCTCCGTCTTTTTGCCATTTCTTATTTATTTTTTGCTTGTATTGATATCGCCGCGAGTAATTTGGGAAAAACCTGCCGGCGTTACGAGGCCATAGCGTACGTCAGCGTAGTCGAAAAAAGAGAAAGGAGGCCTCCTGCCCCGCTTTCAGGCTGCATCGCGGGCAGGTGAGTCAGGCCCGCATGTGTTTGATCGCCTCTGACGTCCAACAGCTGGTGAAAACCCAGCTGTTGGACGTCAAACTGGTGGCGAGGCTGCTCCTATTCACACTGTTGGACTATATTGACACTGTAGAAAATTAAGTAATTACATAGTCATTACACAGTCATTCATTTATAATCGATATATCGATATCCAGATTTGATCTTGCAACACAAGAGCTGATACCCGCTTTTAGATCTTTACATTCTTGCACATGCCACCTTCAGACTGTGAAGCTTTCTTTATGATGATTGTCTGTAGATGTGTATGTATTATTTTAGGGGTATTCCTTCAAAATAGTTGAACGGTTTCCACCTTTTTTTTTTTCCTAAGGTACGGTTCCTGGCGAGTGACTTGGTAAAAAGAGTTGTTCTTTGAGCCTCATTGTCTCCAAATTATTCGAGTGAGGATTGCAAAAGTCTATTCATTGTGGTGGAATGGAAAGTTTAAATCAGTCAAATGCTCCACCCCCCCACGTGAATATAGTCCTCTGTGATTATTTCCTGTTTAAATCCAAGATATTCTCTCTCCCTCCCTCTCTCTCTCTCTCTCTCTCTCTCTGAAAGTGGGTCACTCTCTGCTGCACTCCTCCGTCATCCATCGCCACCACATCCACTATCCCCGCCCCCACTGGACTGGCCTCCCAGAAAAAGTAAGCAACGACAAAAAGCGTGTGCCCTACTCCAACCGTCAGTCCCCATTGGACACTAATGGAACCGTCGCACCCACGGACACAAAGGAATACGATTTGTATTCAGGGCAGTTCAGACACGCCATCGTCCAAGTTTCATCCACATCCGGCTGAATTTGTGAAAGGAGCTATGAAAAAACGTGTTTCTCCACCCCTGTTAAGGTGACGTGAACACACTGCAGACCACTCATTGGTCACAGAGAAGCGTCACTGCCTCACTGCATCATCCTTGCGTGACACGGCACTAACTTGCAGGATGCACCACGGCTGCTTGGCTGCAGAGAGACAGCACCTGGGCTCTCTAGTTATCGTTCTCTTTAAAAAAAAGGGAATTTAAGACACGGATTCCCGAAATACAAGCAGTTTAGTAAATACAAGCGGTTTTAGAGGAGAACACACTGGAGCAACGCTACACCACCGTCCACCGCGCTGCGCTGGGAAACTCTGACCGTGTCTTGGTCCACCTGATCCCCGCATACAGGCTGCAAGTCAAACTGCCTAAACCTGTTGCGAGGATCTGCGTGAGTGCCTGGACCACACACACTGGGAGATGTTCAGAACTGCCACCGACAGTCTGGATGCAAGAGTGGCAACAGGGAATAGATTAAAGTGGAAAAAAACACACGTTTGGCAAGGCGGTTACATAAATTTCTATTAGTCCTAAGCCTTCATTAAGCCAAATTCCAAATTAATGGTAATCTACGATAAATGTTATACTTCATAGTCAAAACCAGATGTGATGTCATTATAACATAAGGGTGTATTCCATTACAGACAATTCATTTGGTTATATGTCTTCCTGAATTGTAGTTAGTTATAGTAACATAATAACAGTATAATAACCATAATAAATCACACAGTGAAAGGAACATGTATTAATTGTGTCTGTGTTATGAAATAATTGCATTCTTTTTATGTTTTCGTGTTCCAGACTTCACACTGTCACGCCGACTAACCTGGACCCCATGCATTGCTGTTTGCAGCAATAATATAATTATTAGGGGTCCCTGTAGGGGCGGAACCCTATTGTTTTTGTTCGGACAAAAATGGCCGCCCATTTGTCTGGCTCTCAGAAACCGTCAAACCCACGGACACGAATGAATACGATTTGTATTCGGGGCAGTTCAGACACTCCGACGTCCCAGACGAATTTATAGAAATTCCAGAGATATATTTCTACAGTCTTCCTGTATTGTAATTAGTTGGAACAACAACCCTAAGAGATGACACAGTGAAAGGAACATGTATTTGTGTCTGTGTTATGAATTATTATTGTTATGCATTATTTTTGTGTTTTCGTGTTCCAGATGCCACGAAGAAGCCGTAATTCCAAGGCAGCCAAGAAGCGGTGGGCAGAACGTGCTGCTTTAGAGGTCAGCCACTCTCCTCTTAAGAGAAAAGACTAAAACACTCAAAAGCAAAAAACGGGATTCATCGGCCAGATGGTGGCGCTATAACGACCACTTTTACGTTTTGTATAATAACTTCTGAACCACTGGTCGTAGAATCTAAATTCTTGCATCCATGGGTTCCTTGGGTCACGCCGAGTCACCCGGGTCACACATAGCAGCCATTTTCATCACGATAGATTTTCCGACATTTAGAATTTGTCCAAAAACGTTTTTTTCTTAACTCCTCCTACAAATTTGGTCAAATGTTCACCAGAATTGGACCACAGCATGTCTGGACTGCCCCGAATAGAATTTATCCAATGGACTTTTGCTATGCCACATAGTTTGGCCACAATTATGAAGAATGTCTGGGCGGGGCATATTTGACATAATCTGCTATAACTCATAAACGCATTGCGCTATCGTCATCCAATTTGGTAGATATGTGCAGGATATGACTCTGGGGCACTGTGAAAAGTCTGGCGTAGTTCGGTCAATAGATGGCGCTATGGAAATCGTATAACCTTCGATGGCGATATCTCATTTGGTGTTTGCCCGATTTTCCCTGGCTTCCTTACATGGCAATTTTGTTTTCAATTGATCCCATTATTGCCATTGGTGCAATTGCTCCAACTAATGTGGACCCTGTGCATTGCTGCATGCAGCAATATTTATTATTATTATTAATATTGTGGATAAAGTAAGTAAGTAAGTAAGTATCCATTTAACTATGTTTCGAAGCTACAATACCAAAAAAAAGGTAGGCAGCAAGATTTCAGAGAGAAGGCCTCCATGGGAACCTCCTACACTCCCTAACAACACAAGGCCTGGATACAGTGACCATGCGACGTGGCCGGAGCAGCTGATGCGTTTGTCTGCAGCAATGTGGGTGTGGAAGCTCCCAGAGGCCTTACTTAGCTTAGTTATCTTTTTTTTGGGGGGGGCGGGGGGCAGAGAGAGATAGCCGGGGTCCTCACGAAGTAGGCCAAACTGAAGAGACCGCCAGGGACCACACTCCACTAACATGCTGACCTACTTCCTACCTCAGCAGCCGAACCAAGATGGCGGCTTGTTGTGATTATGTCATGGAGAGGGGGGTCCCATTTACATATCCCTATTGTTTTCTCCTGCATTTGATTATTAACTTTCAGTGTGGGGTTTAAAATAGACCATCTAATTCCATTGCCAATATTCAGATAGTCCTAAAATGTATCAAGACACCCTCTCCTGTGCAGGCTCATAAAAATGAAAGGTATGAAAAAGTATAGTTACATAAACTGCCAAATAAAGCAGTATACTGTATAGCTGATGCTACATACTATACTACACAGGGTCCTTCGTGGTGTGGCTACCTGGCGGTGTCGAGGTCGCGGAGGGGACAGGGGGTGAGTGCTGCTGGTTTATGTAGACTGGTGGGAAACAGGTTCATCTCAAGGTCACTACTAAGATGGTCACATATTGATCTTAAAGCGCTTTCCCACTCCCTGGCATTTACCTCCAGGCACGGCAAAGTGCTATCCATTACAAAGTTGTTCATATAATACAAGGTGCCATCGCCTAATAATAAAGCGACTCAATTTATTATAGGCCTATGATTTAACTGCAGATATGATGTGGACTATAGAGGCCTAGACATTTTCCATTATTTCAATATAAGGAAACGTCAATGAAACATGGGGAAATATATCAAAAATGTTGTTTTGTTTTGTTATTTTTTAGGTTATATTTTGTTGTTTGTCATTAGGTTTAGTGGATATTGTCATATGTTATTGTGTACAGTCAACCGTTTAACCGGTATTTCTTTTCCATTGCCAGTTTCTTCTTTTATTCCACTGCTTTATTATCATTTTTGCCCATGTTTTATATAAACTGTTGCTGACACTGCAATTTCCCTTCCAGGCTGAATAAAGTATCCATCCATCCATCCATCCATCTATCTAATTAGATAGTTATGTCAAATATACAGAAGTGGATAGATATATGTTGTGTTCTATGCATTAGACCAAAACGCACACACTATATGCAACAGTGCAATATTGTAATAACATATTAATTTACATATCATTATTCATGCACAGAAATATCCAACTATATTCGTATTTATATTAATATCCAGCCAATGCATCCTCCGTGCATCCTTACTGCCCCTTCTCCTAGACTTCACAGACACATTTACTATATTCTGTATTAAATGTATGTATTTTTAGACTAGGCATTATTTGTATGTTACTCGTCCGATTCCGATTCTGATCAGTTTCCTTGTTTTTATTGACTCCCCTGTTTTTATTGCTTTTTACCTGACCGCACAAATTCATGGCTGATGAATGAATTGATATCTATCAGTTTCCCTGTTTATATTTTTATTGACTCCTCTATTTTTATTGACTCCTCTATTTTTATTGCCTTTTACCTTTACACAAATGAATGGCTGATGAATGAATTGATATCTATCAGTTTCCCTGTTTATATTTTTATTGACTCCTCTATTTTTATTGACTCCCCTATTTTTATTGACTCCTCTATTTTTATTGACTCCTCTATTTTTATTGCCTTTTACCTTTACACAAATGAATGGCTGATGAATGAATTGATTGATATCTAAACTGGACAAATTCTATTGAAAATAAATAGTATTAGACAGCAGTGGGCGGTGGACGTCAAATACGATTTAGATTTGACTGCTCGATTAATCGACGGGAGTCCTTACCTCCACCTGCTGATGCCCACGTTGGAAGAGCCCGCGAACCAGGGGTCGAGGATGTAGACGCAGCGCACGGTGTCCGCCCCCTGGATGGACTCCTTGAGAGAGGGGTTGTCGTGGAGCCGCAAGCCCTTCCTGAACCAGTGGATCGTATTAACGACCATTACTCAACTGGACGAGACCTTCCGGAATAAGCAAGTCTGTTGTTGTTGTTGTTGATTGTGGTCAGTCCAAGCTCCTTTCTCGATCTTCTTATTTTTTGGTCCAAGTCCCAAAAAATGGATATAAATAAAGGAAATAAAGATGCTTTCTGCGCAATATATAGAGGCGTCTGGCGTCGGATTTAACCCTGTTCTAATAAAACCTTCGCCATGATGTCGAATATGAATTCAGAGAGCGGCGACAGCTGAACCATTTGTCCCCGGGATTAGCGGTCGCCAAGCAGAAGGGATCCGGCGGGCTCTAGGACCGAGCGGCGCGCCGAGGTTCACCAGGCAGGGGCTTGTTGTATAACTTGTTTTTCAGAACGGGAGTAGGGGGAAAATACGCATACGTGTTTATTTATAAGGATTTAAATAGAATAAGAAACCGCCCGCCCGTCTCTATATCGCAACGCAAAAAAATAAAAATAAAAAAAACCGCTCACGGCGATACGTCTTTACGTAAGAATAGAATTCGATGGCCCTTCGATTTAGACTGGCAGCCGCGGGGGGAATGGGGGGGTTATGTAAATAGAAACCCCGAGAATATAGAAATATCCGAAAGCAACGTGGTCCGTTACTTATCTGCCGCTTTACAAATCCTTTTCGCCGCTGATGCGCTCCCGTCGTCGACGCGGTGGAGGAGATGTTTGGGGTCGATCGCTCGGATTTTCGCTTCACTCGGAATACAGCCGCACACGCTCCGCCGCACCTACTTCTAGCGACGCAAGACTCGCGAACGATTCGTCCGCGGTGAACGTCACCCCGGTTTAAAGAGTAGGACCGGCGAGTCAGCAGCTTCGCCGCGTTTTAAAAAATAAAAAAATAAAAAATCGATTTTTATTTGCGCTAGCTTTAGTTAATTTCTGTTTATGTTGTTTTTTTTTTAATATCGCAGCAATGTTTAAAAATGTCCAGTTTTATTTGATCTTTTCTTTACTATCCTGATGTTTTTTTTTCCACAGCCGTGATTAATATTCTATTTTTTAGTTGTTTTTTTTTTCAGGTTAGCTTTGCTTATCTCTATATGTATTTTTTCACAGCGATGTTTAAAATTTCTATTTCTATTTTAGGTTATATTCTTCACTTTTCTTTTTGTTTTCCATGTGTTCCGGCAATGTAAACATACAGTACGTTCCACCTGCCAATAAAGCCCTTTGAATTTAATTTAATTTAATTTAATTTAATTTAATTTAATTTAATTTAATTTAATTTAATTTATGACTCACAAACTAGTAAATAAAGAGAAAATATTTACTAAGGACTAAATTTAAGTCCAAGGCAAAAAAAAAAAAAAAAAAAAAGGCCGAGGCATTTGGCACAAGTAATATTGAATGTGAGC
>OMKR01103677.1:0-13113 GCA_900302355.1 Cyttopsis rosea | reverse complement strand
AAAAAAATATGGTCATTGTGTTTTCAATATGGCCTTAATGCTGGAACCGCAGGAACTGTAGTTGAACATTCAGAGCAGTTGGGTCTTGTGACCTGATGTACCGCCAACATATCAAACTTGTCCTCTTCAGCTTTGATTACGTAAACTCCCACTCACGATGCCCCCCCACAGTCTGCCTGACCTTTATCTCTGCACACTGACCCAACATCCAGCGCTACATCCATCTCTACAGCGCAGTGTTCACAGGATAGTTTTTTTGTTCCACACCTTGTGCTATTTCATATTACCGCCTCGCAGTGCGGTGATCAAATGCAGCACTAGACACTGTGCTCTATATTCTATATGCCACGCTGCTTGAATGCACCTCGTAATTGAATGTGTGATTTTGGAGTGATATGTGCCGTGCAGTTCAGCGCCTAACGCATGTCTTGCATGCCTCCCTCGTCCTGTCCTTGTACCAAGTGTCAGTACGTATTGCGTTCCTGTATTTCTGCACCAATGCCACAAAGACAAATGGCTGTCTTCATTGTTCTTGACAATAATGTGATTCTGGCTCTGACACGAGGTCATTACATTGCATTACTTTGCCCCATTAAGTGACCTACATATTTTACCATTTGCTTCAGCTCAGACACGTACGTATATTGTTCCATTGTATGGGTTCTCATGGTTGTATGTACTGCTAGAATTTCACACAATTTCTCCTCTTTGCATTTGAATAATACACAATGCTGGACCTCACAAACATGTAATAAAATGCATTATCTTAACAATGCATCTATATTGTTAAGCCCTGTTGGGCGCAAACCTTAGCAGAGCTCAGGGTTGCATGAGGTGGATGAGTCATGCACCACAGAGTATGTTAATGCCGGTGCACGGTTTGCACATGGTTTGCTGCTTGGTTGTTCTGTATTGTGTGAAAGATTAATGCTGCCACGAGTAGAATCACAACAGGTAACGCCCGTATGAATTATGAGGAAGAAACATCTGCTGGCTGCTGTTTAATCTCAGATGCTGCATGTACCTGCATTTGGCAGATAAAAGCAATGCATCCATTTTTTATTATTTTGGTTTTCATTCTCTCACTAATGCGTTTAAGGAAGTGACAGCCACTGTCATGGTGCATGTAATTGGAGTCAATATGGGGCCGGTATTACAGGATATCGCAAAATTATTTGTGTCAGGGTCACTTGGCTACTGTCCCCTGGGACCTGCTTTCATAACCCCTGCAGTTGGCAGCTCATGAATAATAACGCAGGAGATGACTTTATCTTCAATTTAACGGTTCACTGACCACTTTGGGGACATTTAAATGATGACGAAGTTGAATGAAGCCACCAATGGAGGACAATCTGCAGTCATGAAGTCGTTTCCATCTACAGTAACTGGTAAGGTAACATTCTCAGAGTGGACTGATTGGACACATAATACCCATAATACCAGGGATGTTTTGTGGTATTTACACTTTCCATGAGTAATCTATTTCAATATCTGTAACACCTTCAAGTACTTTACTTTTTCAAAAAGGGATTTTCATTCAAACATTGCTCTCGACAAAACAGAAAACCGTTGCAGTAGTCCAGCCTACTGGAAATTAAGACACGGGGAGGTTTTTCTAGGTCTTGTTTCATAATCATTCATCATGCTATGCTATCTTTTAGATGATAATAGGCTGATTTTGTTACGGACTTAAAGTGGCTATTGGATCTGAGTCCACTAAGATTTCTAACTTTTGTGTTTTAAAAAATATAAATTTTTTGTTGTTATTTAACCATTATTATCAGGTAGTGGTCCCATTGAGATCAAGGATCTCTTTTACAAGGAGACATGGCCAAGAGAGCAGCAAAAGTTTCAGACAGACACAGGAGAAACGTAATACAGAAGGGAGATCAGCATGGGTCACCCCCCATTCTAATCGTATGCAGAGACAGTGAGTCAACGTTAGCAGTAACCTTCAGCCTCTGATTTGGCACCAAGGACAATGATCTCAGTTTTGCCTCCATTTAGTCTGAGGAAATTGTGACACATCCAATCATTGATTTGTTCGATGCACTGGCATAGCAGATCAATGGGACTATCGTTTTTTTGGCGAGAGAGCTATATAGATTTGAGTGTTGCGGTAGGCAACTTTCTAATTTTGCATAATTTGGGTCAACAGAGGCATGGACAGGTTAATTAAACGAGGCTCAAGGATTGAACCTTGGGGAACTCCACACGTGATAATAGTTCACTCAGATACATGCTAGTTGCTAAGGAAGACGGAATAGCCCAAGTGCCGAAACCCAGTTTTACAATCTATCTAGCAGAATTGTATGGTCGATATGTCAAATGCAGCACTAAGACCCAGTAACACTAGTATTAACATTTTACCTGAGTCAGCGTTTATACGAATATCATTAAGAACCTTAATGGGAGGCCAAAATCCACAGTGGAAGTTATCCAAGTAATCGTTTGAGATTCAAAAGCTGCTGAGTTGTTACACAAGCGTCTAGGCTATGGTTATTTAACAGGGGCTGGATAACTGCTATTTTCAGTGCCTCAACAAAAAATGACAATGCATTGGCATTTATTGCAAAATATGCAAAATTTGGAGTCCATCCATATATGAATATCTATATTTTTAATATGTTACATTATATTTTCAATATATGTTCAGAGGACTGGATGGCTTCTTCCACCACTGCATAATTCACACCTTTTGTGGGATAGAAAACACTGCGCACACAATGTGTTGCATGCATGCGGCTGTAACAGTTTTGTTCTGATATTCTTGTGTCTTGCTCGTGGAATGTCCTTCAGCTTGTTGGTTGCCGTGCGATGGATGCCGTGCAGGGAAGGCGGACTGACGGTTGTGGGGGTGGGTGGGTGGAAGGCGGTGGCAGGTTGATGAGTTTGGCCTCTTTATCCGTATAGGGTCAGGATAAGCCTAAATGTAACATTAGCAGCAACAAGGTCACAGCCCAGAGTTTAGAGGGGAGCTTTCTCATCATCCATCATATCCACACCCCGGTGCCGCTAAGCGATGGGGCCATTTTCCGCCGCGCTGTCGCACCGAGTCGTAATGGCCTTCGGAGAGGGAGGAGGAGAGCAGCGCAGTGATAGTTCAGGTCCGCCTGCCGTTCTCAGCAAATAATGGTGATTACAGACAGGTAATAACTGAGGGGAAATGAGCCAAACAAAATATGCTTCGGCAAAACAATGAAAACCAGTGAGATATTTCCACTGGTTAGGAAAGAGCCTCTACTGCTGTACAGTATATCTCTAATATCGGTTACTCCCGGTATCCAGTCATCTGAACATTTTTTCACTCATGTTGAAAGGATTCCAGTCTCATATCTTAGCTGCAGCACATTACTGTAGATCCATTCTTTTTTGTGGTAATGAAAGAGTCTTTTCCTAAACTGAATTAATGCCTCAAAGCGGCTGCTTAGGTTGCAACGCAGCTATTTGAATAATTCACGTTGTGGTGATTGAATTAGTTTGATCGGTACAGAGGCTGTCATGCTTTGTATTCAAGGGGAGTACTTGCGTTTTCGCTGCCAGGGGGATGCAGAAACTCCCGATGAGAAATAATTAAACATGTAATATTTAAAAACATTAAATATTACATGTTTAATTGAAATGTTCAGCGAGGAGCGGCTCTATGAGTCTAATGGAGCTCATATCAACAGTAAAAGGCCAGCAACTGTTCATTTCCTGAGGCGAGGACTGTTTAGGGCGAGTTACTAATGGTTAAACATGAACATACTGAGCAAATGTGAGCCAGTTGCTTGGAATCAAACGTTAGAAAAATGTTGATGTTCAGAAAGAACAAAATTACCATTTCATGACAAATAGAAATTGTTTATGAAACTTCTGTATAAAAGCAGTATCACTGTTTTTTCAGCATGTGTTATTCCGGTGGTTATTGCAGACACGCCCGGGTCCCTGCTGGGCTAATATACAGAATAATGGCTGATTATCAGGTGATATTGCTTTTTATTCATTTATTATCATACTTTTCAAAAGTTTTTCCTCCCGTTACATCACTGAGACGACTATTGAATTTAGCTGGAAAGGTAATGCTTTAGTGTAACTCAATATTACAGTGATGTGTGACACCAGTTAATACCACATTTTAATAGTGGCTGGTTTATAATAATAAAAAACAACAAAATGAATTTGGTGGGACTAAAATCAAAGAAAGGAGGGCTGCAAATTACTTAATTAAAAAATAATAAAATGACATTTTAAAAAAGTGTGTGTGTGTGTGTGTGTGTGTGTGTGGCACTTTGCATCGTGTTTTTTTGTGTTTAAAGTTTGTTATTCGTTATTATTATTGTTTATGACATTATGACATTAGTTACAGGGCTTAGCAGATAAGTTAGTTAAGTTAGTTAGTTCGTGAAACAAGACACTGGCGTCTTGCACTTGCCATGACACAAGAGAAAAATTTATGAGAAAAATTTAAACATTAAAGCTAAAACGGAGATTACGAAGACTCTCAGTTCTTTGTTAAATGCACTCTTCCAGAAGCTCGCATCAAGCGCTTCAGCAACAGCAACCAACCAAGCTCCCCACGCCGGAAAGTCTCTTCTAATGTCACATTGGAAAGTTTGCTTGGCGGTGATATTGTGAAAATGATCTGCGGCACACCGGTTTAGGTCAGCGGATATGTTTGTGGAGGTAATTACATGGTTAATCATCGCTCGCTGGGAGACCGCGGGGCGAGACGCGAAGACAATTCCTCTGGTGTAATGTTACACTCGGCTCAGTTAAAAGGCTCTGGGAGGTCGTGCCCGTGCACCGCTAATAGCCAGAAACTATATTGCAGGGATATTAATCTGCAAGTTATCAGCGTTATGAGTTTTACCTTTGAAGGAAATATGAGGACCGCGGAGAATGATTCTCATAAAGAGCCCTATTTGCTCTGAGGGCTATTGACGATGGAATCAAAGCAATATTCTCTGATATGAGAAGAGGGAGTTTTGTTACACAACTATTGTAATCTAACATGCAGTGTTCACAGTAAACAACCAAGATAAAAAAAACAAAAACGATGAAGTCTTAAAAGGTTTGGGCTACCCAGCTAAATCAGCTCTGCCAGATGCTGCAGTACTGTAGTAGGCAGCATCTTATTACCAGCACTCATGCAGCTCCATTTCAATACTGATACGTCCAAGGTTCTGTTGACGGCACAATACGGGATTGTAGCCCTAAAACAGCCCCGTGATATCAAGGGTAAACAGGGTAAACACTATGTGTTTTTTCATTTTAATAATTCATGAGCCCTCCAGTGTACATAGTTTTGGTGAATAATGATTTTGCTCATGGCAATGCAATGCGCACGAAATCCCTCATGTAGTGCATTTCTATTTTCCATAACGCACATTTGTTTATTGATGCTGAGAAGTGAGACTATTTATTGACATACCAATGATTTCAATTTTCTTAGAGGTGGAGAAAAGTCGCTGGGTTATTGCTGTCTGACAGTGTGTACACAGCCAAGATGCACGCTTCCAGCTTTCACCCTGAAAGAAAGACAAAACAAAAACAAAAAAAAAAGCTTCTAATGAGATGAGATATCTCAGCTTCGGAAGCCAGTTTGGGTTTCATTTTTATTTATCAATCATGCATGAGGTCGCAGAGATAAGGCCAAGGTCGGAAAGACTCCCCGGAAAACGGGACTCCCGCACTTCCCGCCCCACAGTCTCTCTTTCACACCCACTGCAGCAAAACGCCTACGGAGGTCACTGCAGCAGCAGCCCAGGGTCACGCTGTTCAAAGGAGAGTTTTGCTATTTTCCCACCCAGTCCTTCTTGAAATGTTGGTTTCCATCATTTCTAACTGTTCTCAGCACCACCTCGCTGTGCGCTTCACTGTTGAGAGACTTCCCGCTCTGCGGCAGCTTCTCACTGGGTTTAAATGCACGCGGCAAACGATTAAGACTTGGAAAAGAAAACTTAAATCTCATTCAAAAGAACAGGAAAGTCACATTGTAGTACAGTAAATGTATCTTAGTGTATTCTTTGAACATGCTTTGAATAACAGTAATATTATTAATATTAATTAATATTAGTAATAATTATTTTAAATTCCTTTTTGCTGCAGTACACATAGAGCGTAACATTGGCTACAGCAGGTTTCCAGTAGGAAGCAATGCAGCTTCCTGTTTCTAGTATTTTACGTGAGCGCAGATGTAGCCAAAAGAGCTGATTTAAAAGTGCAAAAGAGTACTGTACATAAAAAACCTGATAAAATGCACGGTTTGCGATCTTAGTGTGTGTGTGTGAAATAGCATTGTCAGCTCCGCAGCTACAGGTAACCTTGGTATTGGCCCTTTAAGCAGGTGGAGGGTAAAACAGAGCAGACAAAGGGTGCTTGGGGCGTGTTGAGGGGGTGATGGAGAGAGAGACAGATGGGCTCGGTGGAGGTTTAAGGTGCATCTTTGCCATTGGTATAAAATGAGCAGTATTCCAAGTTAAACCTGCGAGAACCTGTAAAAGAAGCCCAGGGTTAGCCGCAAGCCTGCATGCCGGGTGTTAATCCTGTTTTTCTCCCTAATTTTTATGATTCAAATGACAGTGGATTGCCTTTTTGTTGTATGTTTGCAAGATGAAAGGAGATTTCACACAGAATAAACATAATAGTTGAAAATTTATGAAGATCTCATTTTTCAATACACAACCCTTTGAAAATGAAGGTTGAAATAAGTTCATGAATTTAAGCACCATTTAAAAACAAATTTCTCACAGAATTTGTTATCGAACCTTAGGGTTAGGGCCTTAAGGTCCTACTGTAGACACTTCTATACAGTTCATTATATGCCATAAACTATTTATTTCCCTCCTGGCCGTGAATGTGATTTAGAACAAACAATAGCATGTCTTTGGGGTGAACAAGGTGCGGTCACCTGCAGGAGACGGTGACAAGGGCACAACTATTGTAATGGGCTAATCTTTTAATCCACAGTACTAATCTTGTAATCTACTAATTTTGTACTAATTGTATCTTGCAAAGGTACAAGCTACTCAACAATCTCGTGGCTGAATAATCTTATTACACCTAAAGCAACGGTTGCAAAGGCAATTTAAGACCTGGTGTGTTTGTTCAGTAAAGACGTGAAGAAATACGCCGTCTGCCGAATTCATGGTCCGGCACCTGGGAATACTTATGCAGGAGAAGAATAAAAGGTCACTTCCTGCCAATTTCACTTCCTGCTTTCCCCTAAATTTTCTTCTAACTGAAAATTAGAGTGTGTTAATGTTACACATAAGCAACTCCATGCAAACTACAATTTTGGAGATGGAGTATTTTTCAATGAGGGATCATTCCTATCTTCCCAGGGTCCTATGTTCCCAGGGTCCTATGTTCCCAGGGTCCTATGTTCCCAGGGTCCTATGTTCCCAGGGTCCTATGTTCCCAGGGTCCTATGTTCCCTGGGTCCTATGTTCCCAGGGTCCTATGTTCCCAGGGTCCTATGTTCTCTGGGTCCTATGTTCTCTGGGTCCTATGTTCCCAGGGTCCTATGTTCCCAGGGTCCTATGTTCCCAGGGTCCAGGGTGAATTCTCTGTTGACCCCGCTTCACAGGAGCCTCAGTGTTCACATGAAATTGAAGGTGATCATTGAAAATTGTACCCAAATATTTGTGTGATGTCACCATTTCCACACTTCCAGTATGTATGATGCACGTTGGCTGCATCTCTGTTACGTCTAAAATCAATAATCCGTTCCTTGGTTTTCGACACGTTAAGTCCAAGAAGTTGTTATCACATTCCCGCATCCCGCCGTGGTCTGATTCTGAACCTGGGAGAAGGGACGGCAACGCAGTGCCGCCCTGGCGCTCCTCCGTTTAGTTTTAGAGATTTCATGAAGAAAATACTATCGCACCACTGCAGCAACGTCGCCAACCCTTCACCCTGCAAAGAAACTCTGGAAGCTACTTTCTGTCACTAATGTTAAACTGGGCGTTTAGATTAACGAGCGTAATCGTCTCCTCCAGGGACACGGAGAAGCTCTGGCTGCTGCACCGAGCTCCAGCACGACTGGGGCTTTGTTCGAGTGGCTCCATTGTGCTCGATCACGAGGTTGCGCACAGCGCGACGAGGAGTTTATTTATTATTATTATTGTGTTGTTGGGGACGCTCCCTGAAACCCTTGTTGCTGCAGCCTCGGACCACACCGTGCGGCAACCTCTGAATATGTTCCAAACCATGGTTAAACCTCATGAAGGTCATGAAGCAGGATTGTAGGATTGTAATTGTTTTCCCTCCTCGATTTCCACTTCTAAATTTTAATAAGTAAAAATAAATAAATTGAGACAGTATCTGCTTCATGAAGCTCTGGTTAAGGGTTTTCAGCAGTTTTTCACCATATTAAATGTTTTCTACCATAACGGTCAATTATGGTCAAAGGATGGTATAGGGGGGGCCTGCCTATTGTTCCCATGGCCCATTATTCCGAAACTCCAAATGTCTGGTTAGAGATGGTTAGGTTAGGGTTAGGGTTGGTTAGGGCTAGGTTGGTTCGGGTTAGGGTGGTTAGGGTTAGATTGGTTAGGGTTAGGGTGGTTAATGTTAGGGTTAGGGTTAGGGTGGTTAGGGTGTTTAGGATTACGTTGGTTAGGGTTAGGGGTTAGGGTTAGTGTTCGATTGGTTCAGGTTAGGGTTAAGGTTAGGTTGGTTAGGGTTAGATTGGTTAGGGTTAGGTTTAGGGGTTAGGGTTAGGGTTATCAAACTGTTATTTTAACAATTCAAACTAAACCTAATCGGGGGTTAATCAGGGTTTTTAATTTCTCTTTTCTCTTTTAATTCCCTGTGTGTGTGTGTGTGTGTGTGTGTGTGTGTGTGTGTGTGTGTGTGTGTGTGCATGTAAAGAGCGAATGATGGACAAAGGAGAGAGATCAATTTAATGCACTTGCCTGTGCAACCATTTTCATTATTTCTTCACTGTGACATATCCACGTGCACGCAACACGTACTAGTTACTGGTCTAGTTGCGTCTCTTACCCGCAACGAGGGGTAAGTAGCCTCAGTGGTAATCTGAATAGAGAGTGAACAGGCGCCTCAGGAGCTAAAAGCGAGGAGCAATCTGCTGCTGTTAGGTTCTAACAAGCGGCTGTCAGGCAGCAGAACATGATCAGAATGACTCATTTTATTTCTCTGCGTTTTTTGGGACTGATTGTGGCCTCTGTTATACCTGTCATCGCAATACAATTCTCCATCACCAGACCGCACCGATCAGAACACGATCTGCTGCGTCCCCACGTGGCAGGCAGGCACATCGGCTCCTCGGCTCCTCCACTTCCGTGGCTCCTCTGTGGGAAGCGAACCCCAGCGCCGAGAGGCAGACGGACGCTCAGATGGGTTTTAGCGACGAACCATGAAACAAACAGATTCGCCAACACAATGAACTGGAGGATGGAGTTAAACTGAGCCCTGTCACGCAGACTGACACGCTTTTAGAGAAAACAATGGAAGAAAAATTGAATTGAAATCCTCTTCACAGCGACCGGGAGACTGGGACAGGGACTTACATCGAGGTCGGACACATACGCAGTCAAACATTCTACAAAACGATCTAGTCGACGGATCACAAACACAACTTAATAAGAACCAGAACCTCCACCTCCAGCATGGGACACCAACAGAACACCCGCACACCGATCGGTAATGCAGTCGGCCGTGTCGGCGCGTTCGCCGTCTCGCAAAGCCCCGGTTGGGGTCTGAAGGCTCGGGTGCTCGGGTGCTCCAACGAGTGGAGAGGGTGAAGGTTCCCCGGGCTCTCCCGGGTCCCGGGTCCTGAAGCGGGGAGCAACGGGTGGAGAGGAGCTTGAGCTTAGCGTAGCCTGAGGAACCTGTTGGTCCTTGTGAAGCCTCTGATGACCCCCCGGGGGGGGCAGGAGGCAGGGTCCACCTATGGGCGCTCCGCCCTCCCAGCGGCGTCTGCTGGCTCCACTCCAGCGACAGCCTGATGGACGGCCGCTGTCCAAGGTGCTGGATGGACGTATGGACCATCGTCTAGAAACCGGTGGTCCATACGTTCAACAGGTGGCACTGCTGGTGGACAGGTTACAAATGGCTATTTTTTATACAGAATAATGTACAATAATAATGCCTATGAGTTATATATAACTGTACACAAAGATTATTATCAAAATTATACATAATATATTTTTCAGGGCTCTCATAGAGCATATATTACATATATACAATTTATAACAAAACACATTACCTCCTCACCTCATAAACTCTCCCTCATTATTAATTGTATTATTCGTAACATTTTTAGATAGTTGGCCTATTACTTATATATAAAGTATAATAAAACACCGTAGTAGACAGTAATATTAGAATAAAATGCCAGTATTTCACTTTGTAAACGGTGCCTTTCTAAATAAATGCACTTATTGTGCGGCTTTGGACAAAGGTGTGAATGCTGCTCGATGACGTCATGTAATTACACACTCACACTCACACACACACATACACATACACACACACTCACTCACACACACACGCACACACTCACTCACACACACGCGCACACACTCACTCATGCACACGCACACACACACACACACACACATGCACACACACACACACTTGAACATTATTTTTCAGGCATTTGGAGGCTTGTTTATATCGTGTTTCTATCCAGTATAGAAGACAGTCGTTTTCTCTCACATCTTCCGCTGCCCACGCATCTGTTCTGCAGCCGAGAGAGGAGGGGGAGAGAGAGAGAGACGTTACCGGCTTTGTCTGTGTTGCCATCCATAATTTGTTGATAATTGCATACAAATTTTTAATTTCACAGATGGATGGATGATAGATGGACAGATGGATGGATGAGTGGATTTACCTCAAACACAGTGAATAGATGAATCAATAAATTTTGAACAGACAAATCAAATCAAATCAAAATTATCGGGACTAAGGACGCGATATGGAGCAAGGAGTAAACACGTCAATATGAATTATTCTCCATCTCTCTGTCCCTTACTTGTCTTATTTTTTCATTTTTCCTTTTGTCCTCATTGTTCTGTTGTTATCTTTGCAAAATATGTTATACTGTACGCGTATACTGAGTGCATTGTCGTGAATCTATCCGTGTGTCCTGGTGCTGCCTTCACCTGCAGTTCCTCACCTGTCCAGCGGGTGTCCTCAGTGCCCCCAGCTGTGTCCCATCGTCCGTCAGTCACAGGCCGATCACAGGCCGAAAGCGGACTTTCCCAGTTCGGTGTCGATATTCGGAACTGGAAGTGTTGCACGGTGATATTCCAGTAGACAGTAGCGCTGGCTTCAGCGGATGCGAGTGATGGGAGGTGCCGTGTTGATATTTAAATGAGCTATTGTAGAGATAATTGATGCTGGAAGTGATGCTGTTCCACGGGAACTCGGAAAACTGTAATTTGTGTCCATTTTGTTCAAATGTGCCCAAAGCCTACACTCCCCCACACACACCAATACTGGCCCCTCATCACAGACACAGCTATATGTATATTTGTCTTTGTTGAGGTTTCTTACGATTGACTTAAGGAGTAAAATCAGTGGTGTAGTGGTGCGTATACTCATATACGTGTCCATAAAATGGCACAAACGGCAGAGAAAAGCAGTCGAAAGTTCAGACACGGAGCTTTCACCCGGTGCCTCCCTCACGTTGAACCGCGGAGAATTGTTGTTGTATTAAAAGTATTAATTCATGACGAATTCATCGGCCGATTGGCAGCGCCTGACGTCGCGGTGCGTTCAAAAACCTCAGATTTTTACGTACCGTGTCTCTGACAGGCGCGACATTTCAAGCCCTATTTCAGATTTGTGAAACCTTTATAGTTATTTGTGAATGTTCAGGCGTGTTCAGGCCAGTGCTGGTTTATTTCTCTGCTGCTGGGTGTGTTCATGAGTCAAACCTGCCACAGTTTCTGGGGAGCTTTGTGTAATTCACCATTAATTGTTTGTGCTGTTTAATGTGTTAAGAGCTGTATCTTCCTACAGTGTTTCAGAATTTGCACACCTCCTTACACCTTAAACCATTAAAACTAACTATGAATGTGGAAATGGATGTAAATGTACTTGAAAATTATTTGAAACACACGAAAGAATTAAAGCGCCGGCACACCGCCACTGAGTAAAATGTGTCCGCACCCACTTCCTCCTCCAGGTGATTGGACGCCACCCGACGTGTAACTTCCTGTTGGAGCTGGAGAGGGACCAGGCCGAGTGTCTGGTGCGGCTGCGGGAGCAGAACTTCAACATCACTCCCAAAGGTCAGACCCCCGTGAGGAGCCCCAGATGCTGCTCCCGGAGGCGTATGCAACGCAGCCCAGACCGGGAAACATTACGCAACACGAGCGCTTCTGTCGGCTTCCAAAACGCTTCGCTGTCGCTTCATTGATGCTTCGCAGAATTGAGCCTTTCCTTTCTTTCGGCAACAAACTCTCCCATTAAACATTCATATTAAAAAGTAGAAACTAGACTCCGTCGCTGTCAGTCCTTCCAGGGAAATTTCCCTCTGGATTAATAAAGTGTTTCTTATTCTTACTCTTAAAGTGTGATTTTGCAATCGGAATTAATGCAAATAATGCAAATCCAACGAAGGCGGATCCAACCGATCTCGGCAATATTTGCGAGAGTTTGTCATTTTGCGAAATTGCAGCGACTTTTTGGCATGAAATGGCCAAAACCACGGTACCGAGTGCTAAGATATTTCCAGCTGTTTCTTTGATATATGGAATGGAAGTGTCAGTCTAAACAACTGACTTGACTTGCAATCTTTGGCCAATTCCCACAGTTTTACTCCAGCAAAACACTTTAAAGTTTGCAAATTGCACATCACACATTTTGAGAAAAGCCACAGCAAAAATAAGAGTTTTTGGTGGAAACAAAAATGAAAGGAATTCTGCCAACTCCCCGAGTGACTGTACAGTATCCAGTCCGTATAATAGTATACAGACCAGTAGAGACTGATTCACTGTGTGACATTATGCGGTACACAGCAGGTCTGGATTGTGACCTTTGACCCTTACAAATTACAAGCAAATCTCACGTAAACATCCCAACGCACATCGCTGACTGAAAAAATGTCAGGAATGCCAAGATGGGCATTCCTGCCAAGATACTTTTATACACACAGTA
>OMKR01103676.1:0-13047 GCA_900302355.1 Cyttopsis rosea | reverse complement strand
AACCCAATTAAAAATATCATGGGGGAGAACACCTCATCGAAAGGCCTGAAAACCATGTTCTGACGTGATCTCTCCTGTTTAGGCTTATAAAGCCTCCTACACCAGGGTTATAAAACCCCCAACCATTTGGTAACTCTTCTGACATTCCTAACTCACACTCGCCTTCACATACGACCCCCAATAAAGAGGCAATGTGGTCAGATGTCTTTCTCATCTGACCCCCAGTCCAGAAGACCCCTGGGGCATCCCGTTTGTTTAAGCTGACCAACCCCCACTGGAATTTCGGCTGTGTCCTCACTGTTTTAAATCAAAGCTTACATCATCAGATATCACTAAATATATAGAACATCAGACACTACATATTATTATTCCCTGCCGAAAGTAATTCATTACAGTACTTGTTTTATTACTTTTCTATTACACTCACTTACACACAATTTGGTAATTGCGTCCTTTCTCCTCAAAATTCAGACTTCGCATGCACGCCTCTGTGTGAATGTCAGTCCAACTTAATTTGCCACTACCAGCGTTTGCCTCTGGCAAAAATTACCGGTTTTTATCACAATAAAAGCGAGTAGCTCCTTTTACTGCATTTTTTGGGGAACTTACTGACTATTCGGATACATTTTACGGATCGATTATGACTATCATGTGACCATGTGACCATCCCTCGTTGTAACAAGTTTGTTTATTTTGAGGAAATTGTAATATTATTACTGGAATTATATTAGTAATTCGTTACACTAGTCATTACTGGGGAAAGTAATATTATTACTGTAACGCGTTACTAGTAACGCACTTTACTAGTAAAATGCGTTACTGCCCAACACAAATGAGTATTAAGCTTACTTCACACTGAATGCGTATCCACATCCAACAGTCAGATCCTCTCCCTAGTGGCCGTCGGAAGAATTGCGTCTCAGATTCGCATCACAAAATATCAGGTGTCAGGGAAAACGGGAGAGCTGTTTTTTTCCAGTACAATTGCGAGCAGTTGGATCATCTGGACATTAACCATTTTCCACTAATTTAAAACTCCCATTATATAGTGTTTGCAAAGTGCGAACAAAATTTTTAAGAAATACGCACAATTCACTTACAGTATATGGTGACATCCAAGGTTAACGCTAACAATGTTATTATTTAATATACGTGACTTATTTACTTAGTCATGTATATGAGCCAATTCCAATGAAAAACTTGACTGATGTCAATTCCTGTCGTAGTGTCAGACTGCACTTGAGTTGGGAAATGTCAACACATGAGTCTTGATCAGACGCGGAAATTCCGCATCGCAGCGCATGACAGCTTTTCGCATGCGGAAGTCCCCCTCTCCATAGGAGAATTACGGTTTGCAGTTTAATTCCAAAGGGGAATCAGAACAGAAAAACAGGCAGGCAAAAAAAGGCAGGCCTTGAATTGGGTCAATAAACCTGCTAACAAATACACATGGGCATGACTATGAACGCACTGACAAGGCAAGTGACAAGATGAACTGACGCAGAGGAAACCAAACTGCAGACTTTAATACCCAAAGACGTGAAACGAGAAGAAGACAATTAGACTCACACTAACACTAACTACAAAAAGACCGATCACAACTGTGACAGAACCCCCCCCCCTTAAGGAATGCCTCCTGGCGTTCTACCTGGCCGACCAGGATGCTGCTGGTGGAAATCGGTGATGAGGGCTGGGTCCAAAATGTCCCTGGCAGGGACCCAGCACCTCTCCTCTGGGCCATAACCCTCCTAGTCAACCAGGTACTGTAGACCCCTTCCACGGCGGCAAACATCCAGGAGCCATTTGACCGTGTAGGCCAGATGGCCTTCCACGGGGGGGACTTAGGTGGAAGGGCCAGAGCACTGACAGTGACAGGGTTGATTTGGGAAACATGGAACGTGGAGTGGACGTGGAGAGTGCGGGGGAGCTGGAGACGGACAGCAGAAATATTGATTACCTTGGTGATGGGAAAGGGACCAATGAACTGGGATGCCAGTTTGTATGACTCCACGCAAAGAGGAAGATCCCGGGTAGAAAGCCACACCTTCTCCCCAGGGCGGAACTTAGGAGCTGGGGTCCGGTGGCGGTCCACCTGCCGCCGGTACCTGGAAACAGTGCAGAGCAGGGTGGAGCGGGTACTTCTCCAGGTCCAGCGACACCGGCGGGTGAACTCCTGGGCAGAAGGCACGCTAACCTCTTCCTCCTGGTCCGGTAATAGAGAGGGCTGGTACCCCAGCGCACACTGGAACTGGGACAGCCCTGTGGCGGAGCTTCAGAGGGTGTTATGAGCATATTCCTCCCAGACTAAATGCTGTCTCCAGGTGGTGGGGTTTCCAGATCCTGGTTGGCCCGTTCAGTCTGGGTGTTGGTTGGTCTGAGGATGAAAACTGGAGGATAAACTGACAGATGAACCAAGAAGGCTGCAGAAAGCCTTACAGAAAACTGAAGACCAAAATCAGAGACAATGTCGGTGGGGAGAATAAGTTGTGCAGTGTCTTTGGCGGAGGGCAACAGTTGATTTAGAGAAGTGGTCAACTACTGTGAGGATGTCTGTGTTACCTTCTGAGAGGGGAAGGCCAGTGACAACGTCTATAGAAATGGGACCAGGGTCTGTGTGGGACAAGCAGGGGTTGCAGGAGACCAGATGGGGCTTGATGGGGGAGTCTTATTTTGGGCACAGACTGAGCGGGTGTCGTTCTCCATAGCAGGCCACCAGAACCACAGACGCAGGAAGGACAGGGTGCGGTTAACCCCAGGATGGCAGGTGATCTTGGAGGAATGGGCCCACTGGAAGACTTCAAAGTTCAAAAGTTCAAAGTGTTTTATTGTCAAATGTACAGTACAACACAAGGTCATTCTGGACAATGAAATTCTTGTGGCAAGGCAAGCAACAACTACGTAGTAGCACAAACAGATAAGACTTTAAGTACAACAAAGACTTTAAGTACAACGTACAGGTAGAGGTCACAAGTAAGGGCACGAGGTCGAAGTAAAGGGCAGGGGTAACATATATGTACATGACAAATGAGATTTAAAGAAAGAACATAACCTATAACTAGAAAAGTACTCAAGACTATTGCACATTATAAATAAAAATATAAAGTGATGGAGTGCCGGTGGATATGTACATTTACTTGTGGTGATGTGCATTAATTAACAACTTGGGACTTGGGAGCAGAGGGGGTCAGGAACAAACAGACAGTTATAGGGGGACCATGGACCATTACCAGGACCAGGCTGAAGGCGTTGAGGCTCTCAGACTGACCTCGATCACCCAGGTGACAGCTCCGATGATGCCGGATGTAGGCAGAATGAGGTCAGGGTCGTGGGAGCTCTCTGTAGCGGTGAACTGGCGGGAAAGAACACCAGGTTTCAAGTTCTTTGAACCAGGATGGTATGAAAGGGTGAAATTGAATCTTGTAAAAAACAGAGCCCATCTGGCTTGTCTGGAGTTGAGGCACTTCACTGTCTGGATGTACTCCAGGTTCTTGTGGTCTGTCCACACAAGAAAAGGCTGCTCCACCCCTTCCTACCAATGCCTCCATTCCTCCAGTGTCAGCTTGATGGTTAGTAACTCCCTATTGCAGATGTTCCTTTCAGCTGGCGACAGTCGGTGGGAGAAGACGGCACAGGGATGGAGCTTCTGGTCTGCGAGGGAGCGCTGGGAGAGAACGACGCCCATATCAGAGGCATCAACCTCCGCAACGAACTGGCAGGAGAGATCAGGGTGAATCAGGATGGGGGCTGATGTAAACCGGCACTTGAGCTTGAGGAATGCCAAAAGGCATGACCAAATATTCATAATGTCCACTGGGAGTGTTAAAGGCTGTCTTCCATTCATCTCCTTCTCTGATGGTAGGCGTAAGTCGAGCTTGGTGAAGATAGTAGCGCCGGATAGAAGCTCGAAGGCCGAGGAGATGAGAGGCAGAGGATACCGTTTTTTTATGGTAATGTCATGTCTTCTCTCTCTTGTCAACAAAGAAGAATCCAGCACCTGCTGGAGAGGAGGAAGGCCGAATGATGCCGGCAGCCAGAGACTCGTTGATGTACTTGTCCATGGCCTTCATCTTATGAATGGCGAGGGGGAAGTAAGTAAGTAAAGTTTATAGCATCTTTCACAGACACTAGTCACAAAGTGCTTCACAATCAAATAAAATCAAAGATTAAAAACAGATAAAGCACACAAGTAAATACAATCAAATAAATTAAATCAAGATAAAAACAGATAAAACACACAACAGGAAACAGACATGTAAAAATTATGTAAAACATTAAAAAAAACACATTCTACCTAAAAGCCTGTCTGTACAGATGGGTTTTTAATTACAGTAGTCCAGACATGATGAGATAAAAGCATGCATTAGCATCTCCATTTCAGCTCCTGACACAACAGACCTAAGTTTATTTCTTTAGTGAAAGAAAAGAAACGTGATCAAGTCAGCGTCCTAATATGAGCATCAGAGTCTATCAAGCTCATCAGGTTTGAAGATAAAAAAATATATCTGGATGTCATCGGCGTATATATGATAGGAGATATTGCTGAAATTACTGATAATCTGACCTAGTGGAAGCATGTATATGGAGAATAATATAGGCCCCAAGACCGAACCCTGGGGGACGCCATATGACAGAGCAGCAGTGTCTGACACAAAGTCACCTATACAGACTGTGAGAGTCCTATCTGTGAGATAGGAGGACAACCACTCCAATGCAGTCCCAGAAATGCCTACCAGGTGATTTAGTCTGTCAAATGCTGCGCTAAGGTCTAATAAAACCAAAACCGAACACTCTCCAGCATCTGCAGCCATTAGGATATCATTTGAAACCTTAAGGAGAGGAGTTTTATTGGAGTGTAGTTTATGAAAACCAGATTGAAATTTGTTAAACACTGTGTGCAAATCCAGTGTTTGAACAAGTTGTTTTCAACAGCTGTTTAAAAAATTTTTGAAAAGAAAGGGAGTTTAGAAATAGGCCTATAGTTCTCTGGCAGGCAGGGGTCCAGGTTTGGTTTCTTCAACAAAGGTTGAACAATGGCCTGCTTAAAGTAGCTGGGGACACACCCTGATAAAAGAGCGGTTTATATTGTGACTAAACTGGGACCGATAAATTTAAAAACCTTTAAGAACAGAGAGGTTGGTAGGACATCTAGTGGCCTAGAAGAGGGTTTCATTTTTCCTAACAAGGCTGTAATATCATTTAAAGAAACAGGACAAAAGGAATCCAAGATGGATGGGTTAGAATGAGTGGACTGGACGAGGGTGAGATGTTTGCCCTAAAATTTACAACCTTATCTATAAAATATTTAAGAAAGTTATTGAAAGTTATAGTCACACATACTCACAATTGCTTAACAAACAGAGAAGTTGAATATAACGACGCACAGCAGGTTCGTTTTTTCTTATAGGAAAAGTTATGAGATCGCCGGGCTCTTCAAGGCCACATTGATAAGACGAACAATGGTGCCCTGTTCTACCGTGTGTGTGTGTGTATGTGTCTGTGTGTAGGTGTGTGTATGTGTATGTGTGTATTTCTAATTTTCTACAAGAGACAATATTGTTTACTGCATCAAACAGGACTTTAGGATTTCTCTTGCTAGAAAATTAGAGAAATGAGAAGATCTCTCAGCCTTCACCATTTCATTGAGGATACCCATAAGTTCTTTGAGATGCAACCTGTGTACTTCAAGCTTCATGGCTTTTCACAAGCGCTCGGTCATCCGACATTTGCGCCTAAAACCCCTGATAGTTTAATTTATCCATGGGGATGAGATTATGGAGGGGATCTTCAGAGGAGCAGTGATTGTTAAATGATTTGACTAAAGTGTCCACGTTGCCATCCTTTAAAACTATAACTGTCAAACATCACAGAGAAATTAACAGCCGCAGCCTCGTTTAAGAAACGGTCTTGTATGCAAAGAAGGCGACTAGAAGACTCCAATATAAAACAAATATCAAATAAAATACATTTGTTGTCACTGATGTAGCAATTTCACACTTTAATAATGATGAATTGCACTCGGAAATATTGATCAGTCTCATAGAATTTTGTTGTAAATTCTGAATTCAGGGATTATGTATCTGCAGACGGTGCAACACTCATGAAAGACTCAAATTATCCACAGACCCAGATCTAATGCAATAAATGGAACCTTTATTGTAATAAAACACTAAATAATAATAAGAATAGGAGGTAGTCAAAATAAGAAATAAAGTCATAACAAAATAAATGAATAAATGAAAGAGGTCAGTCACGTAAACATTAAATCAATAGTCATTGGATTTGGTCATGGTGATAAAGTATGATAAAATCCTAAACTAGTTAAGGGATAGAAAAAGGAGAAGCCCTGTTAACATCAACTCGTATCATCAAACAACGGCGGAAAGTGGATCATACGTGAGTTGCGATGCCGTCGAGGACGCCTGTTGCCGGGGTCCCGGTTGTAACCTTGACTCCGTTCCCGATTCGCGGAGAACTCAATGGAAGTCCACTGGATCACCATGGTTCTGGTTCGGAAGGCAAGATGCAGCAGATCGTGCTGGGGAAGGCCTCAGTGGCTGTCTCCGTGAAGCACACCTCTGACATCACGTGGAAGGGAACCCCCAGTCTATTGGCTACCGGTGTTCCAGGTCCGCAAGGATGATGAACTAATTTAGGGGCTTCTCTAAACTTGTCAAAATAACCTTGAAGAATAACGTCGCTGGTCGGTCGAAGCTACTCAAAAAACGTTATAATTAACTAGAATAGAATTGTATTTATAAAATGATAAAAGCGGGATCAGTAGCGCATTTCCACAGAAAAAGAAAAGTTATCAAAAAGTTGAATCATCAGAAACTATGGGCATAAGAAAAGCCACTGGCATAAAAAGTTGAGAGAAGTAAGTAAATTAAGTTGAAGCTAAGAAGGATGTTATGAAGTCTAGGTAGTTGAGCTTAGGAGTTTTAGAAGAGAAGTCGTTTTTTCGAGTTTTTTCAAGTTCTGGAAGTGTTTGCAAACCCTTTATTCCCTTCGGAGGGAGTAATTCCGGAGACCTCCTTCTGGGCATGGAGGGCTCTTCCCGCCATCTCTGAACAAAGGAATCTATCTTCCTTAATTTGGAGCACTGTTACCATACAGCATTCTATGATTTGATTCTCATACTTGACCATCATACCAACCCAATGGTTCTTAAATATTATATAGTTGTGACTGTACGACCGTTAAAATGAAACCAAAAAAGAATAATAACACACAATTGAACAGTTGGTTTTACATGATTAAAGCATTTTCAAACATATGAATATAACATGAAAAACCCGTACTTTGTTACAGGCTCGTAATGGTCTACATTACTCGTTCATATGAACACCCTTCTTAATGTTGATAACACATTTAATATAATATGCTGTGAGTAGGTAACATAAGCATCAAGGATTCTCACCTACTCAACTCAAACAAATCAAATATTATTATTGAAAGAACAAAAACATAAATTGACCTTTATTAAACAAGAAAAAGAGAGATTGGAATAACCTAGTCTGGTTTGATTATACGTAATCTGTTCTGGGAGCTGGGTCTTCCTCACTATCCACATGGGGGCACTCATGCTCTATGTAGAAGGATCAAGTAAATTTGGGTTAATGATTTATTTAGTTTCTAGGCTTCTGTAAATCCCAGAATTTCAGAGTTGGTTTATATGTCTTGTCATCTTACTCATAATAAACTTGTGAATTGTTTATAGTCCATTTTCATCACGATGATAGCTTATACCCAGAACCAGGGAGTTGTAGCTTCTCCCGTGTGGAATGTGGTCTGGGCTTCGACTCAACAGATGTATTGACACCTTATGGTGATGAATAGCCAAATTGTCCTCTTCCCAGACCAGGATGTGGAATTCCTAAGTGTCGGGGAAGGAAAACAGTTCAATGGTCCTGGGATAATCCATGTTGATGTTCTCTGTTACGTGTATTGTTCCTGTATCTTGATACCATGCTCAGATTCCTTGATGTGGTAATCCAAAAGGGAAGATACAGAAACATCAATGGTTTTAGCATCCAGTCATAAAATCCTGTTACCAGACTCAACGTCTTCCTGTTCCATCTCCGGTTCCCTCCAGTGATGTCTCCACGGTAAACCTTTCGGGTTGAGGCCATCAGCGTGACGAGTACCATCCGCCTGGACTCAAGTGATTATAATCATTCCCTTGATTTACTTGAGGAGGTCAGCGTGAAGTCAATGCAGTATGGGGGCCCTGTAGTTGACCTGGTGAATCTCTGTGGTCACAGGGTCTCAGTGAGGAATATGATGTCTGCTACACTGACAAATAAATCCTTAGAGCCAACAAGTTCAGTATCCATTCCATGTGTAAAAACAAGGTCCAGAGTGTGCCCTCCCGTGTGTGGAGTCAGATATGTGTTGCATAAAATCAAAGGACTCACTGAGATTAAGAAATTCAGAGGCAGTGTTACACGTAGTATCATCAATATGAAGATTAAAATCCCCAAACATTAGTACTCTGTCCAGCTTTATAATAGATGATAAAAACTCTGAGAATAATATATATTCTGCTGCCATGTTTCAGTCAGGAACATAAAGTCCATACTTTCAGTGCAAAATAAATCATTAAGGACAAATGACTTGTTACCAATAGGCCAAGCATTGATCAGAGCCATCTTGACTGGTGAAGGCAGAACAGCAGCAGAGTAGGCAGGGGCGCGAGGCAGCTGGCGGAGGTTCCCAAAGCACACACCACGGTGACCCACCTTTAGATATGCAGTGTGGACGGGAGCCCCTGTCCTGATTAATGGTCTGTATAGGGAAATTGCCTGGTGAGTCAGTGAGGTGAGGGGGACAGTACTCTGAGGTGCCACCATAGAGGGAGATGGAGGTTCCGGGGAGGGCATGTGGGATTTAAACAGTCAGTCAGATGGAGAGGACTGTACGGTGTGCTGCAAGTTGGCTGCTAGTCAGCTACACAGCCTGTTGGGGTCGGGTCCCTCAGTCCTGAAGAGGGAGAAACAATCCCAAAACAGATTAAAATTGTCAATAAAACTGATATTGTGAGCTCTGCAGACAGACTCTAGGCAAGGTGGTGAGGCAGCCGTGTCCAATTAACCTGTCATTGCAACCGCGGACCACCACCTCGGCCCAGGACGACTGATGGCCAGGTGTTGAGGAAAGCCATAGACAAGTGGAGGGGGTGGAGGCGAACTGTGTCCTGGAGGGATACACTGAGCGAGGCAATTTGCCTAGACTGCCCAGAAGCCACATCCGCAAAGCTGGACAAAAGAGAGTCCTTCTGCAGTTCAACGGAAAGCAGTCAGTTATCCTCCTTAAGGTCAGCGATCTTTTTGTTTGCTTTCTGGAGTAACACACAGTCCTCACAGGGTGGGCATAGGTTTTTTTGTTATTTTTTGTGCGGTCAGCATGCTTGGCATACAACAGAGTATTTTTATGCCGTTGCATCTAGCAACGACCCAAATTCTCGACCTGCAATGCCTTTCTTTATTCATTCTTTAATCAACAAATACTGCTGCTACAACTCTGTCCTGAGGACGACCTGTAAGATGAAGAGAACAGGTTTTTTGTTCTACAAGACCACCACCAATCCCTCTTTGGAGCACGATCTGACCATGTTTTGATCTATAAACAACTAATCATCATTACTTCTCCAGGAGGGGGAGAATCACCACGGGTGAGACAAATAAACACAGAAACAAGCAACAACATGTACATGGAAAAACATAAACAGAAACCTCAGACGACAACAAGTATTGACAAAACTTGCAGTTGCAGTTAAGTTGACAGAAATTGGAACAGCAATTGGAACAGCATATGGCCTCTTCCTGTGTTAGCTAAGGCAGTGAGGAGAGAGACAGAGAAGGATGTAATCAGGAGGTTGTTCGGGGGTGTGTTCGAGGTGCTGGTGGTGTGTGTGTGTCCACCGGTCACTGCGAAGGACACAAATGCCCCGCGCAAAGGGGAGGCCCACCACATTGTTACCAGCGAGATGTCCCACCTGGCCACAAGCCCTGAGCGCCCACCCACGGCGCTGAGTGCGCATAGTACAGGTCACCCCGACGTCGATCCCTACAAGGCGAACAGAGCCCCACCAACGCCCGCAGATATCCAGATACAGTATGTGGCCCCTCCACCACCCCCAGCACCTGGGGCGGCTGCCGCAGAGAAGGCATGCAGCGGGAGAAAGGCCGACAGCCGCTCCCCCGCACCGCAACGGTGAGCAACCAGATCAACACAGGGGAGCAGCAGGCCTCGAAGCGGCCATACGTTCACCACCCCGGACGTGACCAGGCCTCAGCGCCGCTGCAGGACTTTCTGGAAGTGACCTAGGATGGACAGGGTAGGAAGGTCTATAGGACGCAGGAACCGGGAAGAATCGAGGGGCGCTAGGCTGATTACCTGGCAGGGTCGGAATGGATGTAGCTGGCTAAGGCGATGAGGGAATACATTCGGAGGCAGCTCCCGAGATGCAAGCTCGTCTTTGATGGAGTCTGCCACCACAGATGAGAACAGATGGAGACTGGAACAACCCGGAAGCTGACTTGCCCACACGGCAGAGGCCCATGCACGTGCTCTCCTGGCCTGAAGTGTAATGATGTAGGTGATGTGGGAACGGTCAGCGGGGAAAGACGAAGACCAGGGAGCACTGGGAGTGGAAGGAGCAGCAGGTTCCTGGATCACCTGTGTATCGCTCAGGCGGAGGTAGATGGGGCTCTCTGGCAATAGGTGGAACTGGATCTTCTGTTGAAGTCACGAGTGGAGAGACGGCTGCGACCGATGTAGTAGCTGGAACCGAGGTAATACAGTTCAGCTGCTGCTCACGCCGTCCGATGGTGACTCTATGATCATTAAGCGCCTCCCTGAGGTGATCGGTGTCTGCTGGGTCCATATTTGGTCAGTTTGTACTCTAAGTGCTCAGAACTAGGACCCAAATGCAGACACTGAGGCAGATGCAGGATTTTAAAAAACGGCAGTTTAATTCCAAAGGGGGATCACAACAGAAGAACAGGCAGGCAAAAAAAGGCCTTGAATTGGATCAAACTTCAAATGAAATCGAAACTTGCTAACAAATACACACTGGCAGGCGATGAACAAATTGACAGGGCAAGTGACAAGACAAACTGACACAGAGGAAACCAAACTGCAGACCCAAAGACACAAGTGGACACAATGAACTAATTGACACAGGTGAGAAGAGAGAAGATTCAGGAAAACAAGGGAGACATCTACAGGACAAAACCAAAATGACACAAACTACAAAAAGACAGATCACAGTTGATGAGTCCGATTACTTTACTGCAATGACCAGACCAGGCATCATTTTTTACACACACACACACACACACACACACACACACACACACACACACACTCTTTTTTTTATGCTATAAATGAATAATAAAACACGTCCACATTAGCCGATGACTTTCATTTCCTCAGCAGAATTTAATTTGTTGCTTGGGTATTCATTACAGATCAACGGTATCACTCCATATACAACTACAAGTACAGTATTTTGTACAGGTCATATTCAAATACATAGGAGGTTTTTTTTCTTTTTTACATTTTTTTAATTGGCTAATTTACAAACACGTATGTACATATTCAATGTCAGTGCAATGTCACACACCTTACAAAAAAAAAATCTTTAAATTAACACATCTTTCATAAGCAATGGAAATTATCTTAAATAAAAAGAGGCTACAAACAAAGGACAGACAGTTCAGTAGTAGATCACACTGCCTGTCAGTGCTCCCAATTATTATCTTTTTTGTGTCGGAGAGCGGGAAATAACAGCCCTGCACTTTACTGGATTTAAAATGATGACTGTTTTCAGTGGGAGTCCAACCGAGGCGTGAATCGAACTGTGTTCATTAGGGAGGATGATTCCTCAATGAGAATTTTGTTCAGATTCCCAGAGCGAGAAAAATTGTACTGCAAATTAAACCCCCAACTTGACATAATTCATCCGTGTCCAAGTCTGCACAAAATAAGAATAAAATCAAGAAAATCAAAAACAATTACGGGGCAAATTCACTGTTAAATACCTTGTTTGACAGTTATTGCACCTTAAAAAAAGTGTCTAACATTGATTTCTCAAATTCGACAAACCCCTTTGAGTCACGCAATGTACTTTTTTGTCTTTTTACTGCGGGACATAATTTACAATTTTTGGGTGACCATGGCGGGCGGGGGCTGCATGTTTGTTCGACATACACACACGTTGGATGAGACGTTTATCTCGGAAAATGCCCCCCCCTCACATAAATACAGCAGCTAAAACATTTTGAATGAACGTTGGGGACAAGGGAGATCATAAGTGTTGTAGAAGGTCATATTAGGGTTTTTAAGGGGTGCTAATGGAAATGTTGTGTTGCGCTGTTGTTCTGTTCACAGTGATGAGACTGGAAAAAAATTATGAAAAAAAAACGCAAAAATGGCTTTGTTCAGGTTTAGGGCTCTATGAATAATGTAGCAGACGGAAAGTCTAAACAGCAAAAGAAAAAAATGCTCAGTTTAGTGAAGGAAAGTGCATTTTTTTTAAATCCAATACATGGCCGGTTAGTGGGCCTTCTTTGGACAAACGGGGTAATAACGTTCAGACGTAGTTGTTCGAAAACCATCAATTTCGAAAAGGTATCGGGATATGAGGGAAAACAATTTGAATGTCTGATCATCAAACTGGTGCAGGAACGGCCAGATAATAGCATCTGTCTATTTGCTGTGGGACTTTTGACTTTTTGGGTTATAATTTCACAGTGAAGTTTCTGATTCTATCTATTCATTCATTCATTCATTCATTCATTCATTCATTCATTCATTCATTCATTCATTCATTCGGGCGAACGTGTTGAGGAGAAAAAGTAAATTCGAATTGTCCTTGCAACCTTTCAAAAAAGGTTTACTGCACAGAGAACTGGACTGGGTGTTGACGTCTGGGCTTTGGCAAGCGACTCAATCACCCAGCGGCTTGGCGACACGCAGCAGAACACATTATTAATATTATTATTATTATTATTATTATCAGAGAGAGAGAGAAAATCACAAAAA
>OMKR01103671.1:0-15387 GCA_900302355.1 Cyttopsis rosea | reverse complement strand
ACAAGGAGGGTAAGCCACTGAAGGTCATTGCTGAAAGGGCTGGCTGTTTGCAGAGTGCTGTATCAAAGCATATTCATGGAAAGTTGACTGGAAGGGAAAGGTGTGGTAGAAAAAGGTGCACAAGCAACAGGGATGACCGCAGCCTTTAGAGGATTGTCAAGCAAAGCTGATTCAAGAACGTGGGGGAGCTTCACAAGGAGTGGACTGAGGCTGGAGTCAGTGCATCAAGAGCCACCACGCACAGACATGTCCAGGAAATGGGCTGTAAGTGTCGCACTCGTAGTGTGAAGCCACTCCTGAACCAGAGACAACGTCAGAAGCGTCTTACCTGGGCTAAGGAGAAAAAGAACCGGACCGTTGCTCGGTGGTCCAAAGTCCTCTTTTCAGATGAAAGTAAATTTTGCATTTCATTTGGAAATCAAGGTCCCAGAGTCTGGAGGAAGAGTGGAGAGGCACAGAATCCAAGTTGCTTGAAGTCCAGTGTGAAGTTTCCAGTCAGTGATGGTTTGGGTGCCATGTCATCTGCTGGTGTTGGTCCACTGTGTCTTATCAAGTCCAAAGTCAACACAGCCATCTACCAGGAGATTTTGGAGCACTTCATGCTTCCATCTACTGATGAGCTTTATGGACATGCTGATTTCTTTTTCCAGCAGGACTTGGCATCTTCCCACACTGCAAAAACTACTCGTAAATGGTTTACTGACCATGGTATTACTGAGCTTGATTGGCCAGCCAACTCGCCTGACCTGAACCCCATAGAGAATCTATGGGGTATTGTCAAGAGGCAGATGAGACACACCAGACCCAACAATGAAGACGAGCTGAAGGCCGCTATCAAAGCAACCTGGGCTTCCATAACCCCTCAGCAGTGCCACAGGCTGATCGCCTCCATGCCACGCCGCATTGATGCAGTAATTTGTCCAAAGGGAGCCCCAACCAAGTATTGAGTGCATAAAAGAACATACTTTTCAGAGGTTTGATATTTCTGTATTACAAATCTTTTTTTATTGATCTTTTGAAATATTCTAATATTTTGAGATACTGGATTTTGGGTTTTCATGAGCTGTAAGGTGTAATTATCAAAATTAAAATAAAGAAATGCTTCAAATACTCTGTTGTAATGAGTCTAGAATATATACAATTTTCACTTTCTGAAATGACTGAAAAAAACTTTTTCACGATATTCAAATTTTATGAGCCGCACCTGTATAATGGAATTCAGAACAACTTCCCCGGACCTCTACGGGAATTTACGCTTGCAAAATGAAAAATAGAACAGAGGTGTAAAAACATAGGACTAACATGGCAGCATATCATATAGTTTTGTTTCGGTCAAGTAGGAAATTAAGGAAAACAAATCTAAAATAAAAAGTAATTTTCTAAAGGGGCGTCTCAGACTGGGTGGGATCGCCCCCATCACTTCTGTTTTTCATTCCATACAAGTAGAAAACTCTGAAATAAATCCACTGTAGCGGTAGCTCTGTCCTCTCACACCTGTTAAGTCACGTTCAATGTCAGATTTTTTTTTTGGTAGGAGTGACTTTAGTTCTCCCCTTGAGAACTCAAGCCTAATGAATGTTGACTGCTTTTACAAATTGACCAAATTGGCTGCTGACCAAAAGCCTTAAATGTTACCGCTTTGGTCCTGCTCTAGACACTAATCCAGATCCCAATTTTACACGTTGTTCCAAACCAGCACCAGAAAGAAGTTACTTTCATGTGGACCCCCCACATTTCAAATAGTTCACTGACATTTGAGCATGAGGTACTCATTCGTAAATCTACAGTAAATTACAAGACAGAATGTACTGGCCACAGTTCTCTGCCGGGCAGTAGCAATACCCCCGAGAGTCACCCGGGGCCTCCTTTTAAAGTGCACAATTAAAGGGAGAGGACTATGAGCAGAAATTAGTGCTGTCCTGCATGTGAAATTGACACTGCGCCACTGTGTCAGTCATTCCATGCAATGTTGCAAATACACATTCTGAAGTGAATTCTCAAGTAGGGAATGAGTCCTTACCCCAAGTAAAGGAGTTTAAGTATCTCAGGGTTTTGTTCATGAGTGAGGGGAAGATTGGCCGGAGAATCGGAGCAGCGGGGGCGGTTTTGCGCGCGCTTTACCGCACCGTTGTGACGAAACGGGAGCTGAGCAAGGCGGCAAAGCTCTCGATCTACCGGTCAATCTTCGTTCCTACCCTCACCTATGGTCATGAAGGATGGGTTATGACCGAAAGAACGAGATCGCGAATACAAGCGGCTGAAATGAGTTTCCTCAGGAGGGTGGCTAGCGTCTCCCTTAGGGATAGGGAGAGAAGTGCGGTCACTCGTGAGGGACTGAGTAGAGCCGCTGCTCCTTTGCGTTGAAAGGAGCCAGCTGAGGTGGTTCGGGCATCTGGTAAGGATACCACCTGGTCACCTCCCTAGGGAGGTGTTCCAGGCACATCCAGCTGGGAGAAGGCCCCGGGGCGGACCCAGGACCATCTCCACACTGGCCTGGGAACACCTCGGGATCCCCTAGTCAGAGCTGGTTGATGTGGCCAGGGAAAAGGAAGTCTGGGCCCCCCTGCTCGAGCTACTACCTCCGCGACCCGACCCCGGATGGATGGACATTCTGAATACTCAAGTCAAACTTTAAAAAAAATAAAAAGAATGTGGACAGACCTTCACCTTTAAACATTCAAGCAAAACATGTCCTTCAGGGTCATAAGCTAAAAGCTCAATTAAAAAAAACAAAAAACCACCAAACACATTTCTCCTTTTAAAAACTGTTTATTTGGAATTTCTCAATAATATAGGTCCAGAATCAACAGGTTTCAAGGTATCGACATCCGGAGCGGCACGTCGCTGACCTGTTGGAAGAATGATCATTTTGTAGATTGGACCATATTAAAATGAGCGGATCAGCACTTCAAATGCAATGTTCTACATACCCTTTATCGAAGTTTCTTGGTTTGGGCACTGCCCACGACATGGTCCACTCATCCTGTTATTGGCATCACAGATCACCACATCACAGTGAACAAAGAGCTAGAAATGTCAAACAGAAAACAAAACTTTGAGTTGAAAAACAAAAAGCCAACATAAACCTCAATTCGCTCCTTTGACGACATTACCTGGCCACCCAAGTTATCTTGATCCATGGCAAAGGCAAACATCTGGACCTCAAAGCGCTTCAGGTGAGAGGGGTTATGTATCCGGGAGTCCGGCCGGACGGTATGGAAAACCACCATGTACGGGTCCACTGGGTTTGGACAGCTGGAAAACGGAACAGTTCCTTGGACTAATATCATTGAAAATGAGACCTGACCTTGGTGCAGACTCAAGTATATGTGGTTACCCATTGATAATGATATTCCATCTGGGCTGGGACGTTCTGCTGTCAGTGTGCGTCGCCCAGCAGTTTTCCAACTCCAAAGTCACTTGGGGATTGGCTGACATCAACTGCACCTCAAAATACAGAGGCTGTTGGAGGTACTTTGGTACTGGGTAGTCCTCGGGTCGATGGAACATCGTAAAAGACGCGTCTAGAAGACAAAAGTCCAGACCAAGATGGTTTAGTGTAAAATACAAAACAATGACCGAGCACCAATCGGACTATTTTGAACAAGATCTCATGTTGACGATAATAGCTTGAAAACAATTTGAATGCTGCAAGTTCCCAAAATGAATTCATACCTTGATCCTAGAAAAGATTCTCCAATTGTTACAAGTGGCCTAGAATGACATTTAACTTGACAACTCAAAGCTAGCATGTACAGCAAAAATTTATGACTCAATATCAGCTGTGGTAAGATTCTTAATATTACACTTATTCTTCCTGTCAAACTTCCTTTTTTTTCCTCAGGCATGAGGATTTTAATGTTAAGGTCAATACCTAAAGAGAGTCTCATTGCAACTTGCAGCTCTCCTTTCGCAGCTTCAGCGAAAGGTTCATTGATGCGTTGTGTGGTGAGGAAGGCCACAGCATGGGCAGCATCCACTTCATAGTAGCAAGAGATTTTTAATCTACAGGGGATAGATAAGGGTAAATTAAATAAATTGTAATTCATAACATTGATCTAAAAATCTGACAACCACTTACTCGTATTCATGTTCATCCGTCTTAGACGTATTCTGCAACGAGTCCGGCAGCGAGATCTCATTTTGATACACCATGGCATTGGACAAAAACTGAAACAGTGATAGAATCATTTACACTTTGGCTCAGGCAACAGTTTTCATAAGGAAACTGTTTTAAGAAACAATCTACCTTTCTAGTGGTGCCACAGGAATTGGCAGTAAAGACAAAGTAAGCCAAGCTGTCGTCGCTGAAGGCGGGGCCACAGGCCGGATCGCTCAGGGTTAGCAGACTTGGGTTTAGATTGGGAACGGCCTCCAACTTGACCGCCAGAGCAGTCATTGTGCCATTGGCGAAACATTCTAAAAGAAAGTCCTGCATTAGTTTGATGACAAACACCAGCCATCAAAGGTGCTTAAGTATGGTTTTCAAACTATACCAATAAGAGTTGCAGGGAAGCTACACGCCACTGAGAAATCTTGAATATTGGCATTTGTTTCTGGATTCCTCAGAGCCACATCTATTCTGCTTCTAATCACAGAGGCCTGAATCGCCTGGGAAGTGAAAAGCACAGAACCGGGCACAGTCATGTCACAAAACTGACTCTTGCAAGAAAATAATAAAACTCATGCCGTCTGTAGAAAGATGGTTTGTACCTCAAATACAGTGTCTGGGGCTGAAAACAATACAGTGAAACTGATGTGTGTTCCATTCTCGACAAGGCCGTATTGCTGAGCCGTCGCTGGCGTCAACATCCGTTTTCCCACCATGGTCTGGAAATTGAAGCCCTGGGTGCCGTATTCCACAGTGACGTAGAAGTTCTTGTGGTCACAGCTACCAGTGATCAAGGGAGGGACTACACATGGGGAAAGGAAATTAACTTCAAGTATCCTTCACAGCATCTGTATGATCCAGTAAACTCTGAAGGCAATTACAATCCCTACAATTCGTTTTTAAACCAGACCTATGTCAACCACAGGAGCTTCCAGATAAGCAGAGTGTGAAAACGGGAAAAACTCTGGTAAGACCAGCAGCCCGAAGGTCAGAGGAAGAGAGTAGATAGTTGTCCCCATTTCACTCTGTTGGAAGAAAGGGGGAAGGATTATTCCATACGAGCCTGGCGGGGCAGGGTCCCCATGTTGTGGTTCAACCTCAACTTACCGTTTTCAGGACAATAGAGTCCATGAAGGACACTTCCAGCGTGAAGGTTTTCGAGCCGTTCTGGGACACGTGCTCTTGAACGTTGAGGCCTCGGATGTTGCACTCAGCCACCGACAGAACCCCGGAGGGAAAGGTAATGTTCACCAGCACCACGTCAGAAGCCAGCGGGCCCAACAGCAGCTTAAAGACCTTCTCCTCGGGAATGGTGTCTGTCATGGAGCGGTATAGTAGGGCATTATTTGGATTTCTTACCACTCAAGCATCAATACGACAAACAACACTCACTATCCATAACTTGTGGGGGTCTGGACATCAGCGGTGTCGTAACCGGTAGGAGGACTTTGTATCTGGTCTGCTCGTGAGCCCCGTCTTCAGTCCACAGCAGCTCAAGCATCGGCTCGATAGTGTACGACATGAGGTATTGATCACCTTCAATGTGGCTCTGCCAAAGGGTTAAGCAATGCATTTATACAGCATTATAAAGCATATGAAATTAGACTGCAGACTTGAATCAAGGAGAGACTAGAGGACAATCATTTGCATAAACAAACCCCCCCCAGACAGACCTTAAAGTAGCCACCAAAGGCCCCGATGGGAATCTCAGTGATGATGTGCACATCAGTGACCGTCATGGAGTACTGCCTAGCGGCCATCTGAGCAGCATCCAGCCTCTGGCCATTCACACCCATGTGCACCTCCAGCAGTTGGAATTTGTTGGAGGAAATGAGCGGGTCAATGTGCCTGGGCATGAACCAGGAGATTGTGTTTGGAGTGAAGGAAACACCACCTATTGACAAAATAAATATTAAGATGATGCAGATTAACAACATTTCAAATTTAGTTCCCATGACCAAAGCTGATTTAGAAATAATCTCACTACCCGTCGGTGTAGGACAAGCAGCCGCTGCATCAATCTGAGTGGCCAGCCACTTCTTTTCAAAGATGGTGGACGTTTTAAGGACAGCCATTGGTACTCCAGCTACCTAAAGGAGACAAGGATCCTATATAAAGGAAATGCCATTCTTCACTTATTTCATCATTTTGCAAGATTTTCCTAAAGTTTATTTACAGGCGTCACACCACATCTGTATTTCAGCCAACCTTTGGGCCATCATTTGCATAACTTGCACCTAGGCTTGTAAATTCCTGCTGAATGAGAAACCCAGGAAACTGGAGGAGCAGTCCTGCCACTCAAGTTACAGTATGACATTTTTACAATATTTGACTTTATTCAGTCATGAAACTGATAAATTAAAGATACGAGACCTTTAGGAGTAATAAAGTTATATTAATGAATGTGTATTCCACCCAGTCCACACTCAATATTATGTCATATTGTCTCATGTAGAAATATTAAGAGGCAACAGTCTTCTTACATCCTGAGTGTAGGTCTCCGGTGCGTTCAGGGGACTTCGCAGCACCAGTCGCGTAGGAGTGTTTGTGACTCCATAACCTCTTCTGTGGGCCTCATTCACCGTCATGGGCCGTTCGTCAGGACTGAAAAACACCACCCTTGTCATTCGGAACCCTGCATCGCTAGGTGCATTCTGCTGAGAGAGAAGCCGACCAGCTCATTTACGACACAGGAAGAGATTCATGTATTCCCAAGACCAAAAATAAAATTCCTCAAAGGTGACCTCAGATTTCACAGCATGGCGACGATCGCTGAACTTGCTCATCCCATGGATAGGCGGGGAGTCGTCGGGAATGGACCTTCTCACAGACACCTAGAAATGAATCCATTCCAGTGTAAGTGCCAATCCATCTGCACGATGACGCCGATCGTCCCAGGGCCGGATATTCCCAGGGGCCGAAGACATTCGTCACACGGACCGAACGTGACCCCACATTCACTCACCTCCATATAGTTGCGGTCGCAGAGTATTTCCCTGGAGGCCCAGGTGGGGTAGTGGCAGGTCTCAGACACCTGGTACAGCTCATCTTCCACCATATGGTTCCCGTGTAGTCGCAGTGTCATGCGCGTTTCAAATGCTTGATCGTCCTAGCATATCGGAAGCAATGCACAATGTTCATTGGAAATATACCGCATTTATGTACAATCACACATGCTGGGTTCTAAAGCATTAATTTTGTGCCACCTGGACTATTGTTCAACAGTCTGGTCATCTGCATCCAAAACACATCTCGTTAAATTACAAGTCACACAAAACAGGGCTGCTAGACTTCTTCTGGGCTGCTCCATTAGAACTAGCACTACAGCTTCTCATGGCTCACCATTGACCAAAGGATTTCCTCAAGCATGGCCACATTTTTCAGCTGCACCATTAACTCAAAGAAGCCAACATTTTATTTGACCAAATAGTTCACTTAAGTTCACTCATATCATGGTACCCAGCCCAAAAACAAAAAACTCATTTACAGAGCCATAAAATTGGAATAATTTAGCCCATAATATCCAGCATATTAAAAAATTAATCAACTTTTAAAGAGAATATGCAGACGAATCTATTGGCATGCCGATGACAGACTGAATAGCAGGAGGTATAAATCTGTGCTAGATTTAATATTTGTGTTCCGCCTCATGACTCAGTTGTTATTCTCAATATATAGATTAAGAGATTTAATTGATCAATTCATTTTTCTACCTAAACGGCTTTGACATGTATGTTTAGAATTTCGTTTTTATTTCATATCAATGCAAGAGTTGCATTATTACAATAAAGTAAATTGACACAATTTAATGTGCATCTCATGCAATGCGTTTTATGTACAGTATGCCAGGCGGGGTGTACAGACCCCAGGAAGACTAGACGATTGCCACGGCATCAGCTAATGGGGATCCTTCAAATAAACACTCCCATGTCCCATTACCACAGTTTGAGCAAAGCAGTTCTGAAGGGAGGCCAAGATGGTGGCGCTGCCCAGCGGGTCCACCTTCAGGCTGAATCCACATTGAGAAGCCAGACCGGACGTGATGACAGCGGCAGAGTTGTCTGGGGAGGAGAAGTTAATTTGAGAAGCCAAGTTGATAGAAATATCCCTTCTGGAGAAAGACAAAACGCAGAAGGTTCCTTACTTACTGTAGCCGACGGCTACTTCCAGAAGATTCCCCTGAAGCGGGCCGGTGCTCACACGCAGTACGTTTCCCAGACATTTAGAGTCAATACCTGTGGAGGAGGCATCAGCGTCGGTTTAAGCCGGTTCGTCCATGTCGAGCGACAAGGCATATGACCTGGAAGGGTGCTTACTGATAGACGGCTTCCTTTGTGCTTGTATGTTTACAGTGGACATCATGACAACGAGCCATCTGAAAGACACGGAATTCACTTTTGAATTTCAGCACCTACACAAGCCTGACATTATCAGCAAATGGAAAGGAAAAAAACTTACTAACCCTAATCCAGAAAAATGGCCCATATCACAAGAGATACAAACATGCAAGTCAGCGTCCAGCTGTCGTGGTGTAATATTTGTAGTGGTATGTATTGGCCGATACTGGCGAGCGCCGCACCACAATTAAATCCACAGTCAGGTGTGTTTAATTAGCCTCAATCAGGTTTGTTGGGTTTGGGAGCGTTTGTTTTCCACTCCGGGGCACACCAACTACCCGGAGTTATATGTCTGCACGTGTTAAACTGCACAGATAAAGATCTTAGGTTATATGACCAGTGATTATATTGCATACTCAACATACTCAAACAGAATGGTTATCTGTTTCATTAAAATAGTTTAAGATTACATTTTTTAAATGGGTTTCAGATTCCTTCTTCATTTTGTGTTTTGTTTTTGTAATACAAAAATACAAAAATACAAAAATTAAAAATGATCATCATATTTTTAATTTTCTGTCATTTGTTTTTTAGAAATATTGTAGCTCACTTGAACATTACTTTTTTGTTGTTGTTGTTTTTTGTGTTTTTTATTTTATTTTTTACAGTAGGTCCAATTCACTTACTTACTTACTGGTAAATATAGTAAATATAATTAGCAATTGAATTCACTTTACTTGTATTATATATTCTTATTATTCTTATTATTCTTATTATTCTTATTATTATTGTTATTATTATTATTATTATTATTATTATATTAACATAGTGCACTCTTTTTACTGCAGTCTATCATTTGTTAAACTCAGTGTTGTGCAAAAGAGATCCTTACCAGGACTTTGACTGTATAATAAAGGCAATAATAATAATAATAATAATAATAATAATAATAATAATAAATCTAGCTGCAGGCAGCAATGCATGTGGTCCAGGTTAGTCGGTGTGTTGACTCCAATGACTCCAATTCAATGATATATTTGTTCAGTGTGCAGTATATCCACAACACGCATTTGAAATGCATTGCATTTGAAATGTACCCGTTGATTGTATTAAATTTTTACTAAAATGGGAATAATCATCTTCTATTTAATATTTAAAGTTTTTCTCTATTCATTTGTTATTATTATTATTATTATTATTATTATTATTATTATTATTATTATTATTATTATTATTATTTTCTTTTTACCTTCACCGGGGAACCAGTTTCCCTCTTTTTTTCCCAGTGCAATCCACAGTGCTCCACCTCTCCATCCTTTCCCCTTCGCATCTCTTTATTTCTGGCTCCTCCCTGTGAGAGTTGGACACAAACGCCCAACAGAGCTCACAGAGTCAGAGAGCGGCGGCACCTCCAGCAGCATCGCCCCCTCCCCAAACCCAGAGGCTGTCAGCCATCCTTCAGAGGAATGTGAAAAGTGGATCCCCTCTGAAAAAAGACAACTCATTTTAATGGAAACAAAGGCTGCAGATCAAGGTAAGATAAAATAAGATAAAATGGGATGAGATGAGATAACATGTTGTAACTTTACTATTATGATTTAGGATAAAACAACAGCTCAGCATAAAAGTACTACATGCTTACTACGACTTACTGTGTCCAGCTCACATTTGAATTTGCACAAATTTCTTTATTTTAAAATTTCACTCTGATAAAGAAGTAGCCCTGCTCCCATTTTCGGAGCCAGGCCATTGTTTTAATAATCGCGTGGAATAATGGGTGGGCTCAGTTTCAACTTGTTGCCTCTAATTCCCTCTAAGTTAGACAGCTCACCCTGTAATTTGATTCTCGTAGTGATAATTCTCCTCTTGGAGAGGTGGCAGTGCCTCGGGACTTCTTCCCTCATGCCAAACAGAAAGCATTTCCTTTGCTTCATTGATTTTCTTTAGAACACTAATGCATTTCACAAACAACACAATCAAATGTAAATACGAACACAGCCCCATATTCAGGTACGATGCACGATTTTGATATTTGCTGAGTAAAATTGTTGTTGCCTCTATTTCTCTGTAATATACCCGTGTGTGGTCCATACATTCATCAAACTGCCACTCCGCTTCAGTTCAAATGATCATCTCTCTTTATCCTCAGCACCATGGGGTACGGGCAAATCCTTCACCGGCGAGGGACTGAGGAGGACCAGGTCCACCTCAACGTGGGTGGGGTGCGGCATGACGTGGACCAGGACACCCTCCTGCGCTTCCCCCGCACGCGGCTGGCCCGTCTGCTCCAGTGCCAGAGCGAGGCGGCCATCCTGGAGTTCTGCGACGACTACAGCGTGGCCGACAGGGAGTACTACTTTGACCGGAACCCGCGGGTCTTCCTCTGCGTGCTCAACTTTTACCGCACGGGACGCATCCACATGATGGAGGAGCTGTGCGTCTTCTCCTTCAGCCAGGAGATCGAGTACTGGGGCATCCAGGAGGTCTACGTCAGCTCGTGCTGCGCCAACTGGTACCAGGAGAGGAAGGAGTACATCGAGGACAGAGAGTGGGACGTCCGGAGTGATGACCAGCAGAGGCCAAGCTTAGACTCCTCCTTTGAGGAGCTCTCTGCCCTGGATAAAGACCTGGCCAAGTTCGAGGGCGCCTGGTGTGCGGAGCTGAGAAGCTACGTGTGGCTGAGGCTGGAAAACCCGGGCCACTCGTGCGCCTCCAAGGTCATCGCCGTGGCGTCCCTCAGCGTGGTGTTAATCTCTATCGTCGCCATGTGCATCCACAGCATGCCGGAGTTCCAGCGCGTGGATGAGAACGAGCGGCCCATCGAAGACCCCGTCCTCGACGTGCTGGAGGTGATATGCATAATCTGTTTCTCGGCCGAATTCATCATTAGGCTAATCGTAGCACCCTCCGCGTTGAAGTTCCTCGGGAAGCCCTTGAACATTATCGACGTTGCCTCCATCTTGCCATTTTATGTCACGTTGGCGTTTGAGAACACGGATGAGGAGAACGGGGAGGAGAACGAGGACCTGGAGAACATGGGGAAAGTAGTGCAGGTTCTGCGTCTGATGAGGATTTTCCGCATCCTGAAGCTGGCGCGCCACTCTATTGGGCTGCGAGCGCTGGGCGCCACTGTATGCCACAGCTACCAAGAGGTGGGCTTGCTTATTCTATTTCTCTCTGTGGGTATATCCATATTTTCTGCTCTCATATATTTTGCTGAGAAGGAGGAGACGGACACAGAGTTGGGGACTATCCCAGTTGGCTGGTGGTGGGCCACCATCACCATGACCACCGTAGGGTATGGTGACACCTGCCCGGTGACATTGGCGGGCAAAATCGTGGCCACACTCTGTATTGTGTGCGGTCTGTTGGTGGTGGCCCTGCCCATCACCATCATATTCAATAAATTCTCAAAGTACTACCAAAGAAACAAAGTCATAGAGAGTCAGTGTCAGAGTCAGGAGAAAAGACAAGACCCGGACCTGCCTTACTACAACATCAGAGACCTGTACACCCACAGCATGTACCCCTTCATAGGAGGCTTGGCCTTCAGGACCAGCGTGAGCAGCGTGGGGGACGAAACGGATGCATCCAGTCTCCGGGACATCGAGGAGGTGTACGATAACGACACTTGAAAATGGGGCAGGAAAATGAGATTCCTGCCACTTTGCTGCCACATTGGACGTTGCTCCGTTACAAGTGCACTACACTGGAAAGCACTTAGTGCCTCTCAGGGCAAAACTCTTCCATCATTGACCACCACTCTTGCACCGTCTTCCTCTTGCAATTTGACATGGAAAAACCGGGGCCATGGATTTACTTATTTGTATTTTAACATGGGTGCATCTATAGAAATTCAATCAAAAGATTCAAACGGTGTCATTTGAACCTCGCCCAGAGGTCTAAATTCCCAAAAACTGCAATGATGCATGTAGGCCATACTATTAATGTTTTTCAAGGTCTTACTCCGTATTGATTTGTCTGCTTTCTGGGAGTTGAGACAAGGTTTGTATTTGCAAATGGAAGGGTGGAAAGACCGACAGTGCGTAAAATGATAGATGGCCAGTTCCCAGAGGTTCCCGGAGGTTTCAAAGTTGACTTTGCATGAACAAGAAGAATCGCCTTTTAGAAGATAGTGATATAGTTAGTCGTAGCATCTGTCTTTTCACGAAAACTAAGAAGAGATACAAAAAGAGCGGTTATGTACATGACGTCGTTTCGGACACTCGTGTCGGCATGCCGGCGCTCCGTGTAGAAAGGAAATAAAGTCCGTCTGGACAAATCAAAATGAACACGCCTCCACTTCGTGCCCTCGCCAGAGTTCTGTGAGTACTATCCGACACGACCCTTCATCTACCGTTCCTACTTGACAAAATATCAGTCATCGCCATTTATTTTCTGAAGTGGTGGTTTAACGAAATGCAATAACCAAACTCGTGAGGGGCTTTCCTGCGAAGGGAGACGAAATGTTGGATTTGTATGCTGGTACTTTTTTTTCTCTCCTATTCTATCCTGAAAGCTATTGATTTCCTGTCCGATGTTGTCATCTCTGGTTGGCTGACCGGCTGACTGAGGAGCGAGAGAGAGAGAGAGAGAGAGAGAGAGAGAGAGGGAGAGAGAGAGAGAGAGAGATACAGTGAAGTGGTAAATCTTTGTGAATCACAGCGGGAACCCAAAATTGTTCACATGAAAAAAAAAAACTCTGCAGTGGTGCATGAGCGATGAAAAAAAACCCCTGTATCGCAGTCCTGGCGTATTTTCCTTTTTTTGTCTAAAGTATAAGTATACATGGTCCATTATGTGTCGTGCAAAAAAATGACCCTTCCCCTACTGTATTTTATCCACTCAAGTCGGTAAATGACATGGTAGGCATTTATTATTTCTTGTTTGGCCGGGAAAAAAGTACATTAAATAGACGCATGGTTCCCATTTCGCCAAACGAGAAAAAAAAAAAAGGACCCGGCCAAGACAAACGGCCCGAGTCGGAGACCCTAACCTGAATAAATAAGCCCATTACATTACACCTTGATCATTTGTTAATGCGTGGAAATGAGTTTCGATCGCCGGGCGTCCCATGTTGGGCGTGCGCCACGTCGGGACATTACCATACTGCTTCATCTACATTTTGTGGGTTTCACCTGTGTCAGCTGCCATGGGATGCTAAGCGCTTAACCGCGGTTCCACACAACACACGATATTTGAAGCGGAACCGTAGTCACAATCACGTTTCTAAAACGAAAGTTCCGAATATAAAAGGTTGTGATCGCTGCTTTTGCGCAGACAGGAAAAAAGGGGGATGCAGCGTGAAGGGCCAAAATCCATCGATTTCCCCTGCGAAGGGAGATGGCAGCAGTCTAATGCCCTTGGCTTTGCTTTATAATAGATACTGATATTATTTGTTCCTCCTCATTACATCAAGCTCTGGCGCCCCGGGCCGGCATTCTGCTGATGCAAGTGGAAGATTTCAATATTCCGTTTATTGCCAACAATAATGAATTCCCGTATGGAATGGATGTCACGTGCCCGTGTCGTTCAAATTTCCCGATAATTTCTATGTAAAGTTCTTGACTTTCAAATAGTTTGTTCAGTTTTGTGCCGCTTCTACGTGACATTTAGTCATCGATTTGCTGTTATGCTGAGAACAATGATGAATATATTGATATGAGCAATATTTTGGTTGTGCACAATATTTGATACAGAACGGGGATAAAGACATTTTGAGGCTGCCGTTATATTTTGGACTTGGGCTCTTGGTTCTTTTGTTGCACCAGCACAGTTCATACCAACCTAATTTAAAAAGAAAAAAAAAATACAATTAGAATGTTAGAAAAGTAGTATAATAATAGTAAAAATATGTAATATAGACATTTAATGTGATTTTATGGCTACATTGAATTTATAAACAGGATCAGAATCTCAGAATTAGAATCTGTTCATTCCGCCAACTACATTTTGATGGGGAGGATTGGTATGTTTCTGTACAGAAAATTTCAAAAAGCATCTCCATCCACCAATGATTGGATGAAGCGGTGCATTAAATTGCTAGGATTTAAATAAAATATGTGTAACCAAACGACACCACTTTTTAAAATCACCGCCGTCCATCCCATCTCATCTCATCTCATCACACCACACTCTCATTCGGCTGTTTTCCCAGTTGGATTTTTGCCAAAGTGAATAGCAGATATATTTTTTTGTGCTGACGGTGTAATCAGGCGGGAAGGGCTCCCCCCGCAGAACAATCAGCCCGGAATTTAAAACAAAAGGCTACACTCTCCTCTTATCGACTCAGGCTGACGTATTCACCACCTTTAAGTAAATCTGACATTTGTTTTTCAGGTGAACAAAGGAATTTAATACGCCGGCGTGGAGCCTCGGGCGCCCCGTAAAGGCAGGTTGGTCAGTCGGCCATGATGTTCCTCAGAGCGCCATAGTGAAAGGTCAGCCTAGTGATGGATGGTTTGCGGAAAAACGGTCCTGTTGGGGTTTTCGTTTTTTTTGGGGGGAAGATTTTTTTTTTCCAGATACTTACGTGATATATCTCTGAAGAAATCCACCTAACCTTTCTTTGCTTGGACGTATTTATGACCCTAATGAGCCGGCGAGAGGGATTCCTTGGAAGTCTTGGGATTGGCTATTGAATTTCAGCTCATTCGTGGTGTTTTCTCCTCCGCGTCGTTACGCGGTAGTGCTGACTCCAACGGCTGCGGCCAAATTAACCACCTCATTTGCTGTAAACGTGCTGTGAACTTTGGCCTCTTAAAGTGAACTCGAGCCAGTTCTTGGCGTCATGCGGGTTCGTGGAGTCATGTGCCACATTTAATTCGGCACACCGCTATCTTCGTTCATTTATACTGCATGGCCTCAGACTTTGAGATTTCAGATTTTATATGTATTACACCTTCGAGACTTCGAGACTCGACTGTCCACTGTTTTGAC
>OMKR01103668.1:0-11130 GCA_900302355.1 Cyttopsis rosea | reverse complement strand
TGTACATTGCTGCATTCATCTTTCCCTCCATTCTGACTAGTCTCCCAGTTCCCGCCGCTGAAAAACATCCCCACAGCATGATGCTGCCACCACCATGCTTCACTGTAGGGATGGTACTTCCAGGTGATGAGCGGTGCCTGGTTTCCTCCAGACATGACACTTGACATTCAGGCCAAAGAGTTGAATCTTGGTTTCATCAGACCAGAGAATTTTGTTTCTCATGGTCTGAGAGTCCTTTAGGTGCCTTTTGGCAAACTCCAAGCGGGCTGTCTGTTGTGACCATCGGAGCTGGAGCTCTGTCAGAGTGACCATCGGGTTCTTGGTCACCGCCCTGACCAAGGCCCTTCTCCCCCGATTGCTCAGTTTGGCCGGCTCTAAGAAGAATCACGGTGGTTCCAAACTTCTTCCATTTACGAATGATGGAGACCACTGTGCTCGTTGGGATCTTCAATGCTACAGAAAATTTTCTGTAACCTTCCCCAGATCTGTGCCTTAATACAATCCTGTCTCGGAGGTCTACAGACAATTCCTTTGACTTCATGGCTTGGTTTGTGCTCTGACATGCACTGTCAACTGTGGGACCGTATATAGACAGGTGTGTGCCTTTCCAAATCATGTCCAATCAATTTAATTTACCACAGGTGGACTCCAATCAAGTTGTGTTGTTTTACTGTGTCCTTATGGGGTATTGTGTGTAGAATTTTGGGAAATAAAATTAATTTAATCCATTTTGGAATAAGGCTGTAACATAATGTGGAAAAAGTGAAGCGATATGAATACTTTCCGGATGCACTGTATATAGCTTTGGTACACTTTCTAGCCATTTTTGACCACTCGGGAAAGAGGAAAAATGGTCAAAAGTCCCCCCAAAAGACCATCTGAAGACCTCATCACCTTGAAAAACACATTAGAAAACTTAATGCTGTGATGCAGCATCAATAACTTTTGAAAATTGGAGATTTGTGTGAATTTGACAATTTTGACGATTGGATGACAAGCACTTTATTCTGAAAATGGCTCAGAAAAACCCACTTATCTTCTTGTACCTGGACATCCCATACATCTTCTGAATGGTCTGGGTGTCTAGATTCTGGGTCTAGAGTTTCATGAGGCTGTGATTATGAGTGTGATTATGTGATTACTATGAGGCCATATTTCATCCCATATGTATGTAAGAGTCTCAGCTTTCTAGTACCCAGATTATACAATTCCATGACTGTTTAGGCACCACAGTGTGCAGAAATAGGAAAAAGAAAAAAAGGCGAACATAACATATTTTCACTGCCTGCAGAACCAGCATTCTCTAGGACCCTGACGCTAACTTAGCCTGTGTAGCTGTTTAGGGTTGTGAGGCTCTTGCGGTTCTAATGAGCCCAATTTCATTCAAATATCTTGATGTGAGATGTCAAGGGACACATTGGAAAATAGTCAAGCCACTTTACTTTTGTCAAAAAAGATCACAGACTTTGGAGCTATGTTACACCTGCTTCCCAGCGAATTAGCATGTCATGCTAACCACCCCGGGTAGACCTGCTCGTCTAATTTCTGTTGATACCGGAAGCTAACCGGTACCTTAAAAACTGATCTCACAAGAGTTTGTCAAAGACGGACTGCGCAGTGAACCCGCCAGCGGGTTCGCAACTGCATAAAACCACTTTAGGGAAGTACTTACTGTACTCTCCTATGAAATGCCAGAGAGCCTGGCGGATGAGGTGGGTTGCAATGTTATGGAAGTGATCGGAGGGGTCTGACTGACTGGTGCTGAGGTGTGAAATGAACCAGGGTATACTCATCTTGGGTGAGGCGTGAACGTTGAATGAAGGAATAACCGGGGAGGACTTCCTGGTTCTCTCCGACCTCTGGCTCGTTGAAGTGTGCGGCAGCGGCTGGCTGGTGTAGCCTTTGTGGAGGTTTCCTCTGGGGAGGAAGCTGCCCTCTGTGGGATCCGCCTCTGTTATCTGGCCTGCCGGATGGCTGGTTCTCTCGGTTGGGAGAGCTGGAGACCGGAGACGGCTCTGTTGGAGGGTGGGACGACTCTGAGAATTAGTCCGGGAACGGATCGCAATTGCTGTACGCGATGGTAAAGGTAGAGAGTATTGACTGGGTATTTCGAGAGCCTGATGACGGCGCTTGACGCAGCGTCTGGAATGACAGAGAAAGAAGGAAAGTGCCTGTACAAATACTCGCGGGGAGCCCGGGGATTGGCTCTGGTTGGTTTATTGCGAGCCTAGGCCAATGAATTACACCTGCTGTAAATAGGTAGCTTTCCTGCTTGAATTTGTGATAAATCTCTATATGAAAAAAGAAAATGAATAGGTGTCAGATTGTTATTGTTTAAAACGAAATTAATTAATGTAATATTGAATATTTAACCATTTGTACTAATTGTGGTTCTAATATGGCAATTACATTTAAAAGTTTGGCTATGTCTTTCTAGGACTCTTAAGGCCTTCATGATTGCAAATTGTGCATGTCCTTTATGCGTATGCATACAGTATACGCTGTCTTTTCTTGTTGTTCTCACTACAGGCGCCTTACTTAGAAATAAAGAAGCAGATGGACAGACACGACCCGTTGGCCCACCCACTTCTGCAATGGTAAATTCCTGTCTTTAAGACATTATTTTAAGATTATTTTCATTTCCTCAAACGAACTTAAATGTTTGAGACATGTCACAGATTGAATCGGTGCAGTGCAATAGTCACATTGATAATGATAACTATTTGAAATTTTTTTTTAAAACAAGACCATTTACTCACACAATCTTTAAAAAAATCTTAAAGGATAGGCATTTTTCAAACCAGGCCTTAACATGTTGGTTCTGCGCAACCTCGCTGAACACTATTGAGAAACTTTGAAAAGGAGATTTAACATTTAAGGTTCTTTTTTTAAGGCTTAAAGATTTTCCCCATTGCACTACATTTAAGCACAGTGAGAAGCTGCAGCAGAGCGGTAAGTTTTTCAATAATAAAGCTCTCACTGAGGTTGTGCTACCTCAACAATTACGAATTAAGTTACGAAAGATTTTAGTAAGGCCTGGGTTAAATAAAAATAGTGATCCTATGTTTAATTCAGTCTTAGTTTTAAGTCCTATTTCAAAACATAAAATAATTAAGTGTATACTATTCATGAATGCCATCAGGGAAGCAGATTTGACTAACTGTATGCTCACACCAGAAGACATTTTATCGCTAGTGGCCGCTCAATCGCCGAAGAGCTGTCGCTTCTAGTTCACACCAGAAGCGATCGCTGTCGCTTGTGGGCGTGTCCCGTTCAACCCATCGCTTCATGTGCACAGAGCTGCATTCATTTATTTAGATGTTGTTTGCAAATATATTTATTTTAAGTGACACGGTCAGTTTTTACATTTATTTATAAAATATAATATAACATAATATATTAATATATGCAACACTACACACCACTCCTGCTCATCTCCCTTCTGTATGTCGCTTTCATTTTCTCTTGCGCTCTTCAACTAATGATTAAAAAAAATACAATAACGAAATATTGCAACCTTCTGTCTCTCTCTTTATGAATGTATGTGTGTAAATGTACATACAACAGTCGATAATATATATAATATATATAATATATTTATTATATGTATTATGTATTGTTATATACAGTATATGTATATTTACATGTTATACCTGGCAGATTAACCATGTGATTTGTGCTACATGACGTCACACTGTGCATGGAAAATGTTTGTAATCAAACTATATGGAAGTAAAGGGACAGTCAGGAGAACTCAACTTCAACAGATCCAACTTGGACTTTGACATTTTACTTCAGTGCATCATGTAATAAACCTCACCAGGGATCCCAGCGACCTCCCAAATCTTCTTTTTTTATTACGTGAAAATGAATGACTTCCGGCCGCTTTGCCGCTGAGTGTTGCTTCTGGTGTGAGCGTACAGTAATGGTCACAACCTGCAGAACAGTCTCTCCTACGAGGAGAGAGTTCAAACAATTACAATTCTGTGAGAAAAAAGCGATGGCATTGTCTTTATTGTCACACTCTCTACTTCTAATCATGCCACCGCGATGACGTGTCTACTGCGTCACTTATTGATGAAGTACAGCACATGGTAACAAGTAGAAACTTCAAGAGAACTTGCAGAACATGCACTGCTCCGTGTTTTTGTACAAATAAGACACCTCAGAAAAATTCCAATTCAGAACAATTTTTTTATTATTTGATTCTTTGTCTTTTGAAACCTGAAATCAATGGGTTTATTCGTGCAGTTAAATCTCATCAACGTCTGAGTCAATGGACATTGATTCGACTTGAATTGAGGGATCCACTGTGTCGGCTCATTCGATCACCATCTAGGCGCCCCTTCTGCGAATGGTCTTTGTTGAACATTTACCCACCTGTTCTTCCTAGGGTGATCTCCAGCAACAGGTCGCACATTGTCAAACTTCCAGTAACCAGAGTAAGTGATCTTCGTTCATTTACTTTTTACCATGCAATATGAAACACAACGGAAAGCCTCGGTCACACCAAAGAAAATAAAGCAATATTTGCAAGAAATGTTATTTTATTTAAATGCAACTGCCGCGATAAGTAGATTTGCTTCTACAGGTTCACAGGTTTCCAATACGGCACTAGAAAAGCACCATAAAAATACTTACATTTTCTCTCACACACAGGTGTTCACGCTGTTTCCATTCCCCAGGGGAAACACACACAGAGTGAAAACCGATGGACAGAAGGGCCATTGTAATAAAAAGCTATCAGAGGCACTATTGAACGAATCATTAGCCCAAACTTGTACAATCCCTCAAGTTCTGTCTTTGACACCACTACAGTTAACCATAGTCTTGTGTGCTGGGGCAAGCTATTAGATCCATCCCGTTTGATATGTGCATTAAATCCTTGTTCCAGGATGTATTCTCCTTTGTCAATGACAAAGCCTCATTGACCTCTGAATTGGCCTCTGAATCGCTTTGAGAGTCCAAAATTGAGGAAGCTATGATTTTAGTCACTATCATCTTATTTTATACTATTCTGTTGTGCCAGAATTGACCTCTTTGTCATGGCACCCTAGTGGATGTCCCATATACTGGGCAACCGTGTATTTTATCAAGTTTTTATTGACTTATGCACTTCTGCAAATCGGCTGTTTTGGCTAGATCTGGCTCACATTTAAAACCAGAAACAGGAAGTTGCACTCTTCCTACTGGGAACCTACTGTAACCAACTTAGTGCTCTGGATGTACTATCAATTGCAAAAACTAGTTTTAAGTAAAGTGTGATATTACTGTTACTTAAAGCAGAATTATGTAACTTTTGGTATTTGAGCCCCTACAGTTTCTGAGTGCAATTGCACATTTACACTGCTGTCCTAAAACTCACCCGATTTTTTAATAACAGTCTATGTTACAAATGTAACGTAAATGTAAATATAACGAAAATGAACTAAATTGGTTTTATTTCTCTAGTAATGTAATCGGCATCTGTTGTCCACAATCTTAATTCAAACAGTTCTACAAGTCGTTGTGGACAAAGATGAGTTTTTATCATGATCTAATGTGTGGTATTTTCTCTCTAACAGCAACTCAAGTTCATGCATACACCACACCAGTTCCTTTTGCTCAGCAGTCCACCTGCCAAAGAGTCCAACTTTAGAGCTGCCAAGAACCTCTTTGGGAGCACTTTTGCTTTCCAGTAAGTTTTTACATACAAGCTATCCGTTTTTGGGTTTCTTTGCATTGTAAAGAAAACACTTCGGTTAAAAAGAGAAATATTCATCTTCTTTGTGTTGTGTACTTCGAGTGGCTTGTTTTGTTTTTTTACAGCACAGATCTAAGTTGTGTCACCCTCGTTGGTTTGTAAGATGATGTTGTAATTAGGAGTAATATAATACTGGTGTGTCTGTTTTAGTGGTTCCCACATAGAGAACTGGCACTCGATTTTAAGGAACGGACTGGTGGTGGCCTCAAACACCAGACTTCAGGTATTTATCAGTCTAACAGTATTTTCTTTCCACACATTTGGCATGGCACAATGATTATTTTTCATCCATCCATCCGTCCATTCACTTATCTGGGTCCGGGACTCAGAGCAAGGGGGGCTTAGCTGAGCAGCCCAGATGGCCTTTTCCGCAGCATCTTCCCCCAGGGGATTCTGGGGCGTTCCCATGCCAGTTTAGAGACATAATACCTCCAGCGACTCCTGGGTCTGCCCCAGGGTCTCCTCCCTGTTGGTCCTGTCTGGTACACCTCCAAAGGAAGGCGCCCAGGGGACCATCTCAAGTGGCATCTCTCAATGTGGAGGAACGTGGGTTCTACGCTCAGGTCCTCCCAGATTGCTGAGTTGCTCACCTTATCTCAAAGGCTAAGCCTGGCAACCCTGCAGAGGAACCTCATTTCAATACCCTGTATCCGGGATCTTATTCTTTTGATCACTACTCAACATAACGACTATAGATGAGGGGTGAAGACTGGCTGGTAAAGTCAGTCTTCTTCACCAAGATGGACTGGCACTGTCTATCTCATGCTCCCTTTTACCATTACTTGATGGAAAAATCACTTGATGATGGCCTCAGATTTGGAAGGGCTGATTCTCATCCCCACCATGTCACACTTAGGCCCACTTCAGGCCCTTACACATGGCATTTGTATGCGTCTTGGGAGATCCGATCCGATGAAGTGATCAGCTCTAAGTACGTCTGTTTACACCTGGTATTAGAATGCGTCTCCACATGCGTCTCGAGAGATCAGATCTCCCCGCTCTATATGCAAATAAACGTGCACCATTTCCGTTTGCCCAAATGTGAAGACCTTGGCAGTACAGACTGAAATTTTTGTGCCGTGTGTACTGTACGCAGCACAGGATTCAGGCTGAACAGATTTATTTAGTTACCTGGTTTTCTTACTTGTATGGAAATAAAAAAACGTGAACATAACTCAGAGAATTTTCTCCAGCGGTGCCCCGTGCGATCCGTGGAGAGGGACTGCGGAGAGGTCCACTGCACGTTTCGGTTCCCGTGTCTCCGGCCAAAACCAATAAAACAGTGTGTTTTTCTTTAAATTTTAGATGTATATATTTTCGTTATCCGTTACTCCGTTATTTCACTGTATAATGGAATGAATTAAACAAAAGCCCTGTGTGTCCCAAGCCATGTGTCCCGAGCCCAACGTGCTGATTTCTGTTGCTATGGGACTTAATTTAGTAAAAACTGGATATTTTTGTTTAAATACTTTACTTGTAAATTATAAATCGTGCACTTCTGTAATGGGGAGACTGTCCCGACCAGACTAAAATTACACTGTTGGTGCGCGAATGAGTACGTACTTCTGCGTACACGGAGGATGTCAGCTGAGTAGGCTTCAATGTGGCCCAGGACTAATTTGCGTTTACACTGCTAAGAAAAATGTGGCCATATGCGAGCAAGACCACTTCCAAATGTGGTCGGAGCTATCGGATCTTAAGCCGCATTGGGTGCGTTTACACCTGGCATTAGTGATCTTGCTATCGGATCACCAAAGACACATGTTAATGCCAGGTGTAGACGGGGTCTTAGCTACAAACGGTTCCAGTGCATGCTGGAGCTCACAGCCTAATTAGGCGAAGAGGACAACATCATCTGCAGGATACAAGCAAAACTCTCACTCTGCTTGTATAAGGACCGAATGGTGCAAAACAGCGGCCACGGTAATCCATACTCCCGCAGTACCTCCCACAGAACCCTCAGGGCACACAGTCCACAAAATACATGTAGACTGGTCTGGCAAATTCCCATGAGCCCTCAAGGATCTTTGAGAGGGTAAAAAGTTGGTGTATTGTTCCACGACCAAGACGTAATCATGGTTCAGTTCTTTATTTGTCACATGCACAGAGATACAAACTAAAACATGCAGTGAAATGAAGGGGATACCCATTTACCAGAATTATTACAGTATTATACAGTGCATTTCAGCAAAAGTCACCTGGTTTGCAAGTGAAAGTGACAGACAGTGTGTGCAGTATTGCAAAAGTGTTGTATGTGTGTGTGGAAGTTTGTTAAAGTGAAGAGCGTGTTGAGGATCCGGGTGGCGTGAGGATAGAAACTCCTCTTCAGTCTTTCGGTTTTGGCCATGTGACTGCAGAGGCGTCTGCCTGACCTCAGCAGTCTAAACAGTCCATTGTTGGGGTGTGAGGTGTCTCTCATGATGTTTTGGGCCTCTCACCCTCACCCTCCTTGTGTAGGTGTCCTGCAGGGTGGGAAAAAGTGTTCTGGTGGTGCATTCAGCCGCGCGTACCACTCTCTGCAGTTCTCGTACCAGGCGGTGATGCTGCCTGTCAGGACACTCTCCACAGCCGAGGAGTAGAAGGTCTTCAGGATGGAGGTTAAGACCTTGAATTTCCGCAGCTGTCGGAGGAAGTAATCCGATTTGTTCCTCCTGTATCTGAGGTTGGACTATCGGCCAGATCCTCAAGCTCTGTCTGCCAGTCCCCCGGTACTGTCACTGACATCCACATGATGTTTAAAAGGCATGTCAGCCATGACAGCCCCGCAACATCCAGAGTATTTCTGGGTGGATCTTGTCCACTCCTGGTGCTTTGCCACTGGCGGCTTTAAACAGGGTCCATTCAGACTCCAGCCTCCAGTGACGTGGCAGCACCTCCGGGGGTGGGAGTAGAAATAACTCCGTACTGGGTCCTCCACCAGAGATCCTTCACCTGGGCTCCCCAAGTCCAATAGCAAAGCACTGCGAAAGTAAAATGGCCTTGTGATGAAAACAACATTTAACTTAACTTCTTAGCTTCTTAGTGTGCTTAAATGCAGTTCAACAGGACTCCAACAAAGTCACTGTTGTTCTTTAATTTTTGTTTCTCTGTGTTGCACAGCTCCATGGCGCCATCTATGGGAATGGGATCTATCTCAGCCCCTTGTCAAGCATATCCTTCGGCTACTCAGGTAATCACTGATGCACATTGTGGCGTTCAGCAGTATTAGACATTGCTAAATTGGTTGTTTGAGTAAATGACTGAATCAAATTAATTATTAATTATCTGCTTTCCTTTCTTTTAATTTACAGGGATGAACAAAAGGCAACAGAAAGTTACTTCAAAGGATGACACGGCAGCAAGCAGCAAGAGCAACATCCATTTGCAGGTGAGCACCTTTTTAATGTTTGTTCGTAATTAAAGGATATAGGTTTGCCATTTTTTCCAACCTAGGCCTTATCAAAATGTTGGTTTCCATTCATAATTGTTCATAGCACAACCTTGCAACCTTGCTAAACACTTTACTAATGAGAAACTTAGTACTCTGCAGCAGCTTCTCACTGTGCTTAAATGCAGTCCCGTGGGGCAAACGTATGGTATGATGGAAATCAAGACTTTTAATAAGGCCTGGGTTGAAATAATGCGAACTGATCCTTTTGACAAATGAAACCTCATTCTCATTCTGCGTTGGCTTGTTGTTCTTCACAGTCACAAAAGAAAGGACAGCAGCCTCAGTTCTTGCAGAGTCGTAATCTGAAGTGCATAGCCTTATGTGAAGGTAAGGCATGGTTAAAATGGACACGGGGCAGCACTTAATCCCAAATTGGAGCCTTTTTTGTCCATGAGCAAACATGAGGAGGGGCTCTGTGCTCATTAACTGTACCGGTGGGCCTCATTCACGAAAGATGTGTATGATCAGATGATCACCAAACATAGCAGTGTTCATCGTATAATTTGTATTATACGTATTATAATTTGTATTAATTGTATTAACAATATATAAGGAACTGTATATCGAGGGACATGGCATGCTTCATGAATCCCCCAAGAACAAAAGAATTTCCAAAAATGTTTTGTGAATGAGGCCCAATACATACATTAGTCATTATTGTTAACTATAAAAACCCACCAAGGCTACATCTGTGCTTGGGATTAAATCAAAGCTGAAGTCTTGTGAAGATTTGTCTGAAGGTTTATGATGGAAAGTTGTCTTTGAAAGCACCGCCACCCATAAGACAGAAATGCTTTCATTCTCTTTCAGTGATCACTTCCCCTGACCTGCACAAGCACGGAGATATCTGGGTTGTCCCAAACACAGACCATGTCTGTACAAGGTTTTTCTTTGTGTAAGTATAGAGTCAGGACATATAATGTGAAACAACAGTTCACTATGAAATTACTCATTAATTGGATACACTGGAATGCAAACATTTGGGCACCCCAGGTCAAAATACATATTACATTGAATATCTAAGTGAATGGAAGCGGGCCTGACCTATAAAATGTATAATATCGTAAAACATTACACCTTTCTTCAAAATTTAAAGAAAGATTACTTTTTGTTAACATTTTTTACAGTTTCAAAATAATAAAAAAATGGAAAAATGCCCAGTACAAAAGTTTGGGAACCCTGTCAGTTAGTACTTCTTAACTTGTCCTTTGGCAATTATAACTACAGCTTGTAAGCACTTCCTGTAGCCCGTTCAGAATTGTTCAGTTTTTTCTTTTGGGATTTTTCCCCATTCTCTCTTCCCCATTTTGCTCAGGTTGTTTTTTTTTCTTTTTATATATACAGTGGTGTGAAAAGTCCTGATTTCTTATTTTTTTGCATGTTTGTCAAACTTAAATGTTTCAGATCATCAAACAAATTTAAATATTAGTCAAAGACAACACAAGTAAACACAAAATGCAGTTTTTAAATGAAGGTTTTTATTATTAAGGGAGAAAAAAAATCCAAACCTACATGGCCCTGTGTGAAAAAGTGTTTGCCCCCCCTGTTAAAACATAACTTAACTGTGGTTTATCACACCTGAGTTCAATTTCTCTAGCCACACCCAGGCCTGATTACTGCCACACCTGTTCTCAATCAAGAAATCACTTAAATAGGACCTGCCTGACAAAGTGAAGTAGACCAAAAGATCCTCAAAAGCTAGACATCATGCCGAGATCCAAAGAAATTCAGGAACAAATGAGAAAGAAAGTAATTGAGATCTATCAGTCTGGAAAAGGTTATAAAGCCATTTCTAAAGTTTTGGGACTCCAGCGAACCACAGTGAGAGCCATTATCCACAAATGGCGAAAACATGGAACAGTGGTGAACCTTCCCAGGAGTGGCCGGCCGACCAAAATTACACCAAGAGCGCAGCGACGACTCATCCAAGAGGTCACAAAAGACCCCACAACAACAT
>OMKR01103666.1:0-18004 GCA_900302355.1 Cyttopsis rosea | reverse complement strand
CTGCAGCCGCGGGGCCAGGGCCTGGAGCGCTGCAGCCAGACGGTGGTGACGCTGCCCCACAGCACCTGGCGGCGCTACAAGACGCTGCTGGAGTTCCAGCCCCGCCAGCGCACCCAGCGCTTCCGCAGCACCACCATCGTCTACCCCAAGCACGCCCGCGCCCTCTACGTCACCGAGCTGAGCTACGACTGCCGCCGGCTCGCCAGGCGCTTCATCTCCAGCGTGGAGCTGCAGGCGGCCGACTGCAGGAGGCTTCCCCACTGAGGGGAGAGGGTCCACGGGGGGCGGTGTAGGATGCGTAGGGAGGAGAGGAGGGACGGGACGGGACGAGACTACCATGGACCTGCAGAGGGGTTGCGCCGGCCCGATATCTTGGGGATTGTTGTCCAAAGAGGTGGCAGGAACCGCAGTTTTGCCCCATTATCACAGATTGCAAACATATCAAAAGCAGATTTTGGTTTCAAAGTGCTTTCATTTGTAGCGAGTTGAATGGGTTCCCAATGCATATCAGAAGCCGGTAGTTGTATGAGAGAGAGAACTATTCATTTTAGATATTGCTGAACGAAACTAGTAAACCGAGGGGGGTTGAGGTGTGGTTTGGGTTTTTTCACCAGGTGGGTTGGGTTTGTACCTTTTTACGGAGGTTGCGGTAAAGATGCTCTACACGTGATTTGGTCACGAAATGGCCTCTTGTCGTCGAACATTTTGGCACAACATACACAAGCGTAGCCGTTCCCCAACTTTCCTCCAAGTTACTGGTTTTGATACAAGCTCTTGGCTTTCCTTGTATTATAAAGACGGCTTCTCTGTCCGTGGGGCAGTGGGGTTTTTTTTGTTTTTTAACGAGACTTATTCGCCTGATTCAGGTAAATCCATGTATTTATTCTATGCACATGCGCGATCCAAGAGTTTATTTGCTCGTCGACAGGCCTCTGCAGTCTTTTCAAGCGTCTCAATTTTGCGATGTTGAATTGATTGTCTTTTGGATGGACCTTTTTGGTGATTTAACTTTAAGTATAGATTGTAACTAAATCTGTTGTTTTTTCCGGCAGTATGAAATAAACTTTAATTTTTTAACTTAAGTTTCTTTTGACCGTCTCTTTCTAATAATCTGAAAGCCTCTGTGTTGGCTCTATGGATTGTAATTCTTGTTAAAACAGTATGAAATTAAATGTATATTCCATATCAATGAGTGGGTCACTTTAGTGTAGTGTGACTTTATCTTCCTCTAGTGGACCTGAGGGGGAAAGCTATTTGTATTCACAAGTCACCATGGCAACAGTCTAGGCAGTATATCCTTTATATAGTCAGTCTATTATTCTTGCCACATTATCTCAAAATCTAAAATCAAAAAAAGGATGAAATTTTTAAAAACACCATGTTGATAGAGGGTCTTTTATTAAATTGTATATATAAAATAATCAGCATCAACTATATAATGTTCATTGAGCAAGAAAAGCGTACGTGGAAATCATAATAGAAAGCAAATGTTTTTTTTTTGTTTTTTTTTTAGGAAATACGCCAGCAAAATGACTTATCAGACAGTGTTGCTGATGTCGTTGCAGAATTTGTCAGGGAAATAGATAATATAATAATAATAATTCTGAAATGTTGCATTTAACTGCACTTTGCATCTTGACCAATAGGTGGCAGCAACAATACGAAGACCATAGACATAGACCCCACATTTGCCTTTGGATCGTACGTCAACGTCGCCGCCATGTTGGAGCGGGCAAGACTGGCCTGTAAACAAGTACAAGTAAACGAGGGAGCGCGTTTTTTCTGGATAAAAAAGCACTATAACGTTTATCTGGAAATCGGTTGAGAAATGTAAACGTCACGGTGCTTTTTAATCCAGGGGGAAAAAAACAGCTCCCCGGCGCGATTTACTATTTATTTACAGGCCGGTCTTGCCCGCTCCAATACGGCGGCGACGTTGACGTATCGCTGCGACGTCACGGCTCAAAGCTCGCGTTTACGTCACGGCCACGCCCACAACTCGTCTTCGCCGCGTGTTTTGGTTCCCGGTCCGGCGTGGTCTTGTGACATTAAGTGACATTTACTTGACTTCTACTCCTGCTTAGCATCGCTACTCATACGCGACGAGGCGGGAGTCGAGGCTGTCCGTGGTTTAATTCCTCCGAGGAACTGCGCTCGGTGGCTCGGTTAGCCCAAGTGGCTAATGTTTTTAGCTTCGGAGCGGACAGCGAATGGAGCGGTGAAATGAAGACGCCGGGCCGCGGGATAATGGACCTGTTCGAGGGGGGAAAGGTGGTGAAAATGTGCGCTCCGATGGTGCGATATTCAAAGTAAGACTCGGTTCTTCGTTCAGCCCGTTTGAGCAACGTCGTGTATTCCGAGCGTAGGGGCCATAGACCGACGTCACAACAATAGACAATAATAATAATAATAATAATGATAACAATAATAATAATAATAATAAAGTAACGATAAGAAATAGAAATAATGGCGACGTGCGATACACCTGAAAAAAAGTCAATAAACAAAGTTGCATTAGTCTCATGTTGTCATGTCTTACAGAGTGTGTAGAGTTTAGTGGCATCTAGTGGAACAGACTTGGCAGAAATGTAATATAATATTCATAAGTATGTTTTAACTAGTGTATAATCCCATGAAAATAGGAATTGTCATGTTTTCGTCACCTTAGAATGAGCCGTTTATATCTCCATGGGGGCTGGAGCCCCTTCCACGGACGCCGCCATGTTGTTTCTACAGCAGCCCAGAAGGGACAAGCCGAACACTAGCTCCAGAGAGGGATGTCCGCGTTTTTCGCGGCCACCGTAGCTTCTCCTACACGGAGGAGAATTCGATTGGTTGCAATCTGCAAACTCGCCGCTAATGGCCACTGATTTTTACACATTCAGGAAAGATTTGTGGATTGTCTGCAGCGGTTCCAGGGCTGTGAGATAAACATGTCCAGCAATGCTTTTGGTGTCTGTCATCGGTTCTCTCTCTTCAAGGCTGGCCTTCAGGACTTTGGTGAGGAAATACGACTGCGATCTGTGCTTCACACCCATGATAGTGGCTGCCGACTTCATGCGCTCTGTCAAAGCCAGAGACAGTGAATTCACTACCAACGAATGTGGGTAACTAACTAAGCTGTTTATATGAAAATCACTTTACACAGAGATACCCATGTGCTTTTTATTATTGGTCCCTATTTAACCTTACATTGTGAATAGTACAGCACATTATTATTTTTTTTTTTACTGATTCTACAATTTGATATGACGTTGCCAATGGTATTTCATCCCTACTCTCAGATGACCGCCCCCTAATAGTGCAATTTGCTGCCAGCGACGCCCAGACTCTGGCTGATGCAGCCTGTGTGGTGGCACCTTTCTCAGACGGAGTTGACCTCAACTGTGGCTGCCCCCAGAGGTACAACTGGTGGCATTAGGTCCGGACTCATTTCGGCCCAAAGTCACCTCTCATTTGGTTCTTTATGTTGGATAAAACAACAGTGGGATTGTCTAATAGACCGTCTCAAACTGTCCAGAGTGAAAGTGTAAGACGTTAAGAAATCCACAAGAAATGGGTTAAGTCAACAATGGCGAACTACAAGTACTGACCCAGCAATATCAAGGCGTCCAGCAAGCAGTAAATAGTACACACACATTTGGAGTTCCACAACATTCCAAATAAAGTATCTGCTCTTAATCTACACCCATTAGTTATGTCAGATATTATCAAGCAAAATCACGCCAGCTACAACAAGTTACCAGTTATATAATAGTCTGAATAAATAATAATAGTCTGAATAAAGCTATTCTAATCCTTCAGCAAACATTTAATTCCACATGCAGTGGTTGTCACTTGGCATTTCTTTTTGTTTCCTGTCCTCTTCGGTGCCACCCGCTTTGTAATATAATTAGGTATTCTCTCATGCTTTGCCTCTTTCATTTACACAAATTGAACTCAAATTAACTGAATGTATACAGTTGTCTTACCAACATCATCAATTGGAATACAATATTCAATAGCGCACTCAATTGTGGTACTGCATGTGATCAGTGGAAGGAGTTGAAAGAATATTATACACTTGGCATGTGGTGGCATCATCTGCCATTTTGTATTATAGTTAAGGAGGGACTGCGAACAAAGCAACTCATCCTGTTTGAGTGTTTCTGGAATGGTTTTGCCTATAGAAATGAATCAGTTTATTGCTTGTATTTTCAGATGGGCCATGTCTGAGGGGTACGGTGCATGTCTTATCAATAAGCCTGAATTGGTCAGAGAAATGGTCCGCCAAGTCCGAAACCAAGTGGATAAACCAAGCTATACATCCTCTATCAAGATTAGGTAAGATAATACGGATTTTATGTTTATATTGCGCCTAAAGGTTACATTGATTTCTTGCACAACACAATGTGCAAATACCTTCCTTATCCTAATGGCTTGCTGTCTCAAACATTTCCATCTCTTGCAGGATTCACAAGGACCTGAGGCGGACCGTAGACCTGTGTCAGAAAGCAGAGGCAGCTGGCGTGTCCTGGATCACGGTGCATGGGCGCAGGGCAGACGAACGCCATCAGCCCGTGCATTATGACAGCATAAAGACGATTAAAGACAGTGTTTCCGTCCCTGTCGTCGCCAACGGGGACGTAAAGTACCTCCGGGATGTGGAGACCAGTCACCAGCTCACTGGCATAGATGGTATTTCCAAAAACATTTTCTATTGGTTAAGCTAATGTTTGTGTTGTTGGACATATTTTGCACACATTGTTTTTTAAATATTCAAATTTGCCCCTGTGTATTTCCTTTCTGGCTGGTTTGTGAAGGTGTCATGGCCGCTCGGGGCTTGCTGGCTAACCCGGCTATGTTTGCCGGTTATGAAGACACCACTTTGGAGTGCGTGTGGGACTGGGTGGACATCGCACTCGAGCAAGGCACTCCCTTCACCTGCTTCCACCACCACCTGACCTACATGCTGGAGCGAGTGAGCTCCCAGCCCGAGAGAAAAGTGTTTAACTCCCTCTCGAGTACTTCAGCCGTCGTAGACTACCTCTACAACACATACGGGCCAGTCCAAAATCTGGACGTTTAAATGTAAAAAGAAGTGCAATATTTGTCTTTTTTTATCGAATGTATGGGTTTTTGTGCCAAATAAAATTCCTTCCTGTCTTGCATAACTTTTGTCCAATGTTAACTTTGTCCAATTGTAAACGTGGCTGCCATCATCTTTCTTGAGACTTAAGGACTCCACGGATTGCCCTAAAAGGGATCACCAAAAGTTGGCAGACAGGTGAAAGTCTTTCAATTAGACCAAGTAAGCAACATTTCATTTTGGCCTATAACTTCTAAGCTAAACGTGCACAGAATTCACACCTGAATGTGTACAACTAAAGTATATTCATATCATATTTATGATTACTTGACATTTTGCATGAGAATATTATTGATCCCTCCAAGTGGAATGTCGATTTACTGAGAAACTTCAACAGTATCAACTCTGTTATCTGGCCAATCAGTGAAACTTTGAGTGAGTGATGCAAGGCAGATGTAAAACATTCACATCATTTACACTGGTAAATGGTATGTGAAAGTAAAAGTGCTAAGTAACTTAGTATAATCATTTAATTAATGTATTGTATGTCAAATACGATTTTACTGTTTTATTGTTCTTTGGAAGTTTTTAATAAACATGTACCATCTTTAGGGTTAAAGTGATTGTCCATAATGCTGCGTTGCATTCAGAGCGGAGCTCGGAAAAATCAGACCTTTTTTACACACGTGCAAAACAAGGGCCTTTTATGTCGGAATTCGAAGCGGAATCTCTGGGTAGTTCGTTCGGACCCGAGTTTAACATAACACGTCACAGCAACACGGCGCCCCGCGCCCTTCAACGTTTCCTTTGCATAGGTCTTTGTTTAAAAACACGTCTTACACCTTCGATCTGAGCGACTGTTTTACGACGCTGAAGTTTACGTCTGTTTTCATGGTGCGTTCAAATTCCTCTGAATTTTGAGATTTTTTTGGTACACGCAGACCACCTAAAACCAGATCTAGATCTTTACTTTTTGTAGTCAAACCTGGACTAGATTATAATATATAATATAATATAACACCATTTCTGATTTGTGAAAGATGGATTCTATTTGTGAAAACAGGAACAAGGTGGGTTTTACTGTATTTTTCCCACACTGGCCACATAAAACCAGGAATATTTCAAAATCTACTCCATTTATATTATTCAAACCTGCACTAGATTATAATAACAAGCCTGTATTGCATTTCAGACACTGCACTTCAAACAGTCTGCGTGTGCCAAAAAAAAAAAAAAAAAACATTCCGAGGAATTTGAACGCACCATGAAAACGGACGGTGCGAATCGGAAGCCAAGTTCAACGTCGTCTATGTTTTTATGTTATTATTGTTAACATAGGTTGTGTTGCTTATAGAATTCACAAGCTTGCCAAAGCAAACGAATTTAAGAGAAAAAAAAGAATCGAATGTACTGCGGGCGTCCACACTTCCCTGAACAGAAGCAACGGAACATATTTAATTAGTTGAGAAGTGGGGACTACCAACTCGGAATTGCTGATTTCCGAGTTTCACTTGAACGCAGCATAGTCGGTGACGAAGTGTCAAAACCGGAAGCGGAAAACAAAACAGTAAGAAGAAAACATCCCCACCTTCCTTGTTTGCAGGTACCGCTTTAAAACTAATTTTTTGCGGATTGTTTTGGTTTGTTTTCTTTTAATCCCATTTGACGGGTTATGTTGAAACGGCACCTGGCTAAACACGCTTCATTAGCCAGCTCTTCTGACGTGAAGTGAATTTGGGACATTTCAGCTCGTGTTGACAGGAAGTTACTTCACTGTGTAGGTAGCGTTACTGGTTACGTTACTTTACGATTTAAGTTACTTCACTGTTAAAGTGACATTACCGATTACTTTGCTTTACTGTTAAGTTACTTTACTGTTAAGGTTACATCCCTGTTAGTTAAAGTGACATTACCGATTACGTTGCTTTACTGTTAAGTTACTTTACTGTTAAAGTTACATTCCTGTTAGTTAAAGTGACATTACCAATTACGTTACTTTACTGTTAGTTACTTTATTTAAGGTTACATTCCTGTTAGTTAAAGTGACATTACCGATTTCGTTACTTCACTATTAAGGTTACATTCCTGTTAGTTAAAGTTACATTACCGATTACGTTACATTTCTGTTAAGGTTACATTCCTGTTAGTTAAAGTTACATTACCGATTATTTCCTGTTAAAATCGCATTACTACAGAGAATGTGAAGTTTGACAGTTGCTATGGACTGCGGTCGCCATTTTGGGAGGATCACTTTCCATTCAATTGCATAGAGAAATAGCTCAAATATACGAAATGTACAAACATGGAGAAAGGAAGGGAGGATAAGAAGGGTGGAGGTTTCACACAAGATGGTTGCAAGGTTTTCTGTGGCAGTTTTTCACCGAAAAGACTTCCAAGACGTCTTTTAACTCAAAAATTCGCCGACCGACATTCACAGTCAATGCGAGTGATCCTCACAATATGGCGGCTCGCTCCAGCAATGTGACGCCAGCTTCACCTTCTCTATTGTGTCCCCTGGCCGGGGATGGGAGGATATAAGATTTTGTCTTGTATCCGGATCAAAGCCCTCAAGATAATTGTATCGTGGCAAATTTCCATTTCAGGGGTTTTGTTTTTTTTTTGACTAAAACGGGTTCAAAGTAGTACAGTTTGACTCTATGCCACAGTGCCAATTGGACTTTGTTTTGTTTAAAGAACAGACACATTTTTATTTATTTATCCTGTATTTATGCAGCGAGACCTCATAATTTATTTATCATGACCTTATTTAAGATTGTTTGATATGTTTTTTTGGGGGTTTTTTTGCATTCATTCTGCTGTCCTCGCTGTACCTCCGTCTCTGTGATCTGGAAACAGAACAAGCCATTCAGTTACTGTGCATTTACAACACAGAACTAATTGGACCATGATGCTGTTAACAACTCGCCTCTTGTAACGTGTGCTTTTCCTTCTGTGCAGTTTTTAATGTTTTTATATTGCTATTTTCTTATTGGTATTGGTATTTATCTTACTGGCTTTCTATTTTGATTTCTATTTTCTGTGAAGTTTTTACTGTACAGCACCTTGTAACTTGTTTTGAAAGGCGCTTTTTAAATATAATTTTCTTACTGTTTAAGTTGCTGTGTTTCGTGTGAAATACTCCACGCTGTAGTAAGAACCGCGTGCATCACTGTGTTCGATGGTAAAACTATATGGTACATGGGCGGTTTAGGGGTCGAGGCTTAACATAATATTTTTGCTGTAAAGACAAGTGATTATGGCCAAGTGGTTATGGCGTCACTAACATAGACCTACAAAGTATGTGAACTTTGGACGGAGTAAGAGGCACAAGCAACGGGCCAAGCAATCGGCCCGTTGCGAACAAGCATGTGTTCACCGGTCATTGTAATTCTTCTAATGTGTCTGTTTCTGCAGAAGATCTCGCTGGAGATGACGCTACAGTGGACTGCCGTCGCCCTCTTCCTCTATGTGGAGATTGGCATTCTGATCATCTTTTGTTTGCCGTTCATATCAGCCAGGAGGTAGGATACCATCACCAAAAGAAAGTGTGTGTGTGTGTGTGTGTGTGTGTGTGTGTGTGCGCGCGCGCAACTTGACTGGTTTTCACTTTGTTTAGGCTGACAAAATCAAATATCACAATATGTTTTGGCAAATACCTCTATTTATAATTTGATATTTTGTGGATGACTTTGGAGCTTTCTTATGGTATTTACACACAATAAATATTTGAGAAATAATCACGTAATGTCGATATTACAACCAAACAGATTGATTGACTCGTACATCTAGAACAGATGAAGAAGTTCAGAAAACGACATTACTTTACTATAACAAAGCCTTAAAGACGACATTTAACTATATAACAATATTAGGATTCCAAAATCCAAGACAATTTCTATTCTCATATCAAGCTATCGACACTATATCGATATATTGCCCAGTCGTACCATGAAGTCTGTAGAACAATGATGGTGAATGTCTGAAAACAAAACGTGGGCATATAGGTGACAAGTAAAATATGAAAGGAAAAAAAAAGATTTTAAATCAAGATTGTTGTCATGTTCTGAGTATTTATTCATCTTTCTGCTTCTCCGTGTGTGTGAAGATGGCAGCGCATCTTCAAGCTGAGCATCTGGAACAGCATGGCCAGGTTCTGGAACAAGGCCTTTCTTGCCATGATCATAATTCTTATTGTTCTCTTCCTCGGTAAGCCACCGTTTTAACGGAGTATTCCTAGTTTGCAGGTAGTCTAACGTGTTGTTTCACAGGAGGGTAGGTACGTGTTCAGGCCTTTCTTCTGGGGCGGATGAAATTCCCCAGTAAAATGTCTTGTATACAGACAAGAGGCGTTGGCTTCACCAATTGTCTTCAAATCTGCTCATCATATGTTATCCCAATCACATCCGCCCCGTATCACTGACCCTCCAAGACCTGCAGCTGGTACATGTCCAGATTGGATTTTGGTGGGGTTTTTTATTTGGGGAAGTGTGGATTGGTCTGACAGTTGATTAACCAAAAAGGTTTATTGTTGCTAGACTGAATATAGTGGTATGAAATACATATGTTCGTGCTTTGACTCGTTTTTTAGCTAAATACATGAAGGATTTTCATGTTGACCTAAAACTATATGACGGAGCAAGTTAATGGGTTTTTACATGGATAGATGGATAGATATAGATTCTTTATTCATACCCGGAGTGAAATTAGAGTGTGAAAGCAGCACACATCTAAATGCGCAATGACAATAATATGATAAACAATATAAAAAGCAATGCACAATAAAACTCAATTAAACGATTACCCTTTAAATCAGCCCCGTACGTAACCCTAAACTAGAAACCGATCATCATACACCTCTCAAGCCTCTGTAGCCTCGCAGCCACAAAACTAATACAACATAGGAAACAATCCCCTACTAATTTGTTACTCCTCATCCCTTCACTGCAGATGCTGTGCGTGAAGTAAGGAAATATTCCGGCGGAGAACACGGCAAAGACAGCAAGCTGCACCCCAACATGTTTGACCACCTGCACATGAAGCTCTTCAGAGCCCAGAGGAACCTCTACATCTCTGGGTTTTCACTCTTCCTCTGGCTGTGAGTCTCTGATCTGCTGCAGCACCGATGCACACGGCCGCTTATCATTCATCCGAGTTGACTTCACGAGCTTAAAGTGATGAGTCCCATGAAACGTATTCAGAAAGTGGATGTGGCATCTTCACAACCTCCCCAGACATTTTCGTCTGGTACATATGAGTGTTTCTGGGGGAAATGAGCTTTTCTGAAATTTAAAGGTACAGTGTGTACAATGAATTTAGCGGCCACTAGCAGTGAGGTTGCAGATTGCAACCAACTGAATTGGATAGATAGATTTTGCGTGAAGTCCTCGAAAACAGTGCTTAAAAAAAGCACTTGAAAGTCCTTGAATTTAGTTTTGTAATGCCAGCATGAACCTGTTCCTTTGCAGGGTCATGAGACGAGTGATCACTCTGATCAACCAGCTGGCGACGGTCTCCGGCACCACGGCCGCTCTGCAGACTCAGGCAGAGCGCGCCAACCAGGCTGCCAAAAAGTACATGGAGGACAATGAGCTGCTCAAACAGGTACACGCTACACGCAAGACATGCAAGTCATGTTACACCAGATTAACCTCATCATCTCTCCATCTTTCACCAATAAGGGTGTCTTATTAAGATGCTTCACCCTTATTCGTATCATTTCTGGATCTAAATCGATAGGATACATCCTCTGATGCATCTGGCAACATCAGCAGTGATGCAGAGTTATGCACTTTGTTCAAGTTAATAACGCTCAATTCTTCATGTGTTTCAGACTCTGAAGGAGGGGACGGGGGATAAGACCACAGCAGAGGGGATGGAGCTGCTGAGGAAAGAGGTGGAGAGACTGAAAGAAGAACTCAAAACCTCGGCCGATGGTTAGTATCCACATGGAAGCACTGGCAGGTTAATGATGCTTTAATGCAACATCGTGTAACTTTTTTACCTTTTAAAATTACAGCTTCAGAATCATTTTGATGCCACACTGACTTGTAATCTGGAGAATGGCACCTCTGTCATTCCCAGAAGTGTAGTGGGCTGCAGTCATTTTAAACTATAACGACATAGTTGTGTACTCGTACTCAATAAGAGACCCGAAGCCAACGATTAAAGTGTTTAAAGGTGACTTATTATCACCTCTGCCATGATGTGTAGGTTTTATTTTATTGATGTTTGTTTGCATTTCCTCTCCAGCCCTGAATAAGTCCCAGTCTGCGATCGGAGCCATGAAGAAGCAGAGCAACGGCCTGGCCACGGAGTACGACGAGCTGTTGAAGAAGCACCAAGAGCTGCAGGTAACTGCATCATGTCTTTGTGGCTCATTTCCAATCTCACCATTTCCTTCCACTGCTACCTTCACCCACTAGTCAGCAATATACAGTATGTGGTGCTGCAAATTATTTGAGCCTATCAAGTGATTTTGCATTTTGTTGTTCAATATCTCAAAACAAATGGTGAATCTGTGTAGTTCAGCACGGCTTCTCAAACACTCAAGACGAGTGTTTGTTTTTTTTTAAAGCCGCATCCTCTGAATCCCCCGCGTATGTTCACAGATCAACACAAGTTGTTCATCTTCACTTCTCATTCACCTTTCTTTCCCCAGAACGCCGGCGGAAGCAAGAAGGACGACTAGTTTGTGGTGGAAGACGACCACTCCAGCACACAACGCATGTAACCACACCCAGATATTAGTAGTCGCTGATTTGTAAACCGCCATCGGTTGACAGCTGAAGTGCACGGCATCGTTTTTCGACTCCAGATCGACCTGGGTGGAGATTCCTTCATTTACTTTGATGGAGATTCCCGTCTTGCTCCGGTTGTCCCTCAGTACCGTGTAGGGTTCTGGGCAGTGACTTTATTTATCGACTATTTTAGACGGCAGCGAGTTCAGATTGCTGGGTTTTCTCTAGAACGCGCTGTAGCAAACCGCTGTGAATGTACTTCAATGTGAAGAGGTCTGCTGCTAAATCACACTTACAGCAGGAACCTGTGACAATCACGCTGCTCTTATCCACTGTGCCGCGCAAATAACTAAGGTTTATTATTTCACCGCCGCATGTTTTTCGTCCCGCACCACTTTAGTGGGGTTTTTTTTTTGGGGTTGGTTTTTTTACACATCAAATTCAACATTCCAAAAAATTGGAATTCATTCAAGTTTACCCTTTAGTTGTAACAATCTTATGTCACGGATGAGATTGCGTTTTGAACAGAATCAGAAAATTCCCTGAACCAAAAAGTTTTTGTTTTTTTTATTTAAAGACCTTTTGTGGCCTTAAACATGTTCAAGTTCTAAGAGTCTTAGTCGACCATGAAGTCGACCATGAAGCCATAGCTTTAGTTTTATTAATAGGAAGCCAAAGTCTTTCAATGTTAGAGGTTTCTAGATTTTGGGATGGGTTGGTAATGTTGCTCACTAGGTTCTGGTAACCCGTAGTGATCTAATTTGAGTCTACTTATTGATCATTTCCATTGTCCTTCATCTTTGACGATGCTGAGAGGCTGTTCTACTTCAAACCCTTTTCACAAGTGTTCCCTCCGTGTCATGAAATGTGGAAATCCGATGTGGATCTGCCGTTATTGGTTTGTGGCATAATTTCAGATATTTAAGTTTACACTTTTTGTATTTAAATGGAGATGTTAGCGGATGGGGTTGTACTGTATGTCTGCAATGTATGTTTTATTTGACACCCACACACAAGAATTTTGGATTGTACTTTTTATTTGTATGTTACATTCAAAAGTTGTTTCTTTTCCTTTAAATTTTACAAAAATAATCCAAGAAATTTCTGCACATTCTGTTTTATTTTTAATGCAAGTGAGAAATGCCTGACACTTTGGAGATAACGACTTCTCTGACCCCGCTGTCGCTCACCTGACCATTCATTAGTGACTGAAAGGGAACCTGTGTACAGAGGACACATGAAGAGTTTCATTCCAAAGAAAGGGGAGGGGGGGTGTTTCTCATCGGTTTTGTGAGGAAATGAAAAGCTTTAAAAACAAAAAAAGTCTGAGGTGCACATTGTCTTGTGATGACCAGTCACTGGATTTCTTCTCTTTTTTATGGCATTGATTGGAATGAAACTCCCCATGGAGAGTAAACCTGAGAATAGGCCATGATCTATTTTGTTCATGGATTTTGGCAAAAAGAAAAAGAGTACATGCTCACAGACATGCACGGCCTACACACAAAGATCCACTGCACCATGCACATACGACACGACATGGGGAAAGGGAAAAGCTCCTCACTGATTGCTGCTTCCGCCAGCTTTCCCCACTACCACTGCAGAGGACGCGCTAGTTCATCAATGTGACGACAGTAGGAACTATGGTGGCCCTGAGAAGGCAACGCACTGCAACTTAAGAAAACAACATGCAAATTAACGAGCAAAAACACGAGCAAATTAAGAAAACATCTTCATCAATTTGACAACACATGCGCAGCATTTAGAAAACGCGCTGCCAATTCAGACAACACAACACAAAAACACTGCAATTACACTAAATGACAAATGAAGTGTTTCCAGAGGACACTTAAAAAGTGATGCACATGTCTGGACACGCTTCCAAATTAAAATGTAAGCCTGGATGAAACAAAATACAATTAAATTTTAAAATTAAATTTTATTGATATATTTTAACATTTTATTGAATATAATGATAGACTGTAATCTATATACTGTATCTAATAAAGGAAGTAATCTGTATGTCCTTTGGATCTTGTTAACTGTTCATCCAATCTATTTCACACTTGGCGGGTGTACTGCTGGGGACCCATGGACGTTCAGTGGCAAATCTGGTGCAATTTGAACACGCAACACGCAATGTTAATAAACTTTGAATAAACAGTGAGCCAGCGGGGGGCGGGGCTTCCCTCACGACTTAGATTGCCCAATTGGCCTCCCCCCAATCAGCTCTGTGACATCTTAGCTTTGTGACAACATGTCTGTCTATATATACTGGTCCTGTTCACTCACAGTGCCAGATTGTCTAATGCCTATGCCTTCCACTCAGCTTTCCAGCGTCTCCCACTTCAGTGGGACATATACTAAAATTTAAACGATACAGAAGATTAGCATGGCCCCTGCGCAAGGATGACACTTGTCATCTGCTGGTTTTGTTTTATGACATATTTGGAATGTGCTGATGACGTGTCACACAGTGTATGACCTATGTTTGTTTTTGAATGAAACAATAAAGGAAAAGAAAATTGTATCCCTGCCTGCCTCAGTCCTTGGGTGTGTTTCCTGTTTTTCACTGCTTGAATCAGGTATCAGTATCGGGACTGAAAGAGATGCTAACATACCTAAACAAAGCCGCGCCAAGCAGGAGCGGATGCACGAGGCAAAGCACCGGGCACGTGCAGCTGAGTCAGATGAAGCACGAGATGCACGCCTGGCAAGCAACGCTGCGCACATTGCAAATATGAGGGCAGAGGAGACCCTTGCGCAGCGAGTGGAGCGCCTGGAAAGCGGCACCATCAGGAAGTGCACCGTGCGCGACTGCAGCAGGCACCCCATGACAATCGCAACCTTAAGAGGATCTTCATAGTGATTACAGGCAGACGCTGAGCAAGACCTCACTGTTTCAATGTCCGAAATGCTCACATTGTGGCGCCTTTGTATGGAAAGAGGAGAGGAAAGGATTCTGCTGCAACTCAGGTAACATTGATCTTACGTATGACCCCACAAATCCCAAGCACTGGCTCAATCGCACCACAGCCTCCAGATGCTATTATGGACCTTTTCCTTCATCAGAACTTTGTGACGCAGGCCAAACAGTGTAACACGCGCTGGCAAGTATCGGTGTACGGGAGATAACTGCCCGGCTTCAATCCAGGGGTGCGCATACAAGGTAAAGTTTATCATTCGATTGCTGGCCCCCTTCCAGAGCAAGGTCGTATCCCACTCTTTGCACAGATCTACTTCCACGATCCTTCCCATGAGCTGCAGTACCGTCGCACCCACACCTCGAACAGCAGTCTGAATGAACAGTTTTTGCTGAGAGCACAAGAGGGCAGTTCAAGTCAGCCATTGACTATGTGGCCCACAATGACAGCACCAATGAGCTCAAAATTGTCCTAACAGGTCGCATGCAGCGCCAAAACCTTCATCGTGGCACCATGAAGCTTCCATCACTAGATGGCGACGTGGCCGTCATTGCTCCAGGAGCAAAGACGACAGAGCAGTTTGGAAAGCTCTTCAGACGATCTACGCCATGCATCCAGCATATGACCCATTATCATATGTACTTCTGTTGCCTTGCGACTCACAGGGGTACCACACTGAGCTGGCAGGAATCACACCAACATCCTTCTACCGCTACCATCTTCAAGTGCGCGACCCTGCTCACCACTTCAATCTACTGCTCCGTGGTGGAAAACTGACACAGCAGTAAGTATATGACATGATGGCAAAAGATGAGTCACACCTCCTGAACTGGATCCGCCACAACCCATCCATCAAGACTGAAAAGTACAAGGTCATTGTTGATGCCCTGAACAGTGATGCTGAGGTGATACCTGGACGTCTGACCATCCTGCCACCATCTATTTATGGATCACCACGGTGGTATGCCAAGGAGTTCCAGGATGCGATGGCCTTGGTATGTATCAAGGGAAAACCCGACTTCTTCTTGACCTTCACTTGAAACCCCAAGTGGCCGGAAATCACAGGATAGCCAGCCAATCAGCGACCAGACATCATCACTCGAGTGTTCCACATGAAGGTGAACACACTCCTCACAGACCTCCTCAAGCATGTGATGATGAAGGAAATGCAAAAGTGGCATCTTCCATATATCCACATGCTCCTGATCATGGTGCCTTGCGACAAACCCAGGACCTCAGCAGATATTGATCGCGTGGTCTCTGCCGAGAATCCTAACAGAGAACTAATACGGAACTACATCGCATCGTCACATCACACATGATTCACGGTCCATGTGGGGAATGGAACAATGCCAGCCCCTGCCTGGCAGACCGGAAGTGTACAAAGGACTATTCCAAAGTCTTGCGAGGAAAGACAAGCTTCTCTGACGACTCCTATCCTGGCTACAGGAGACGGGCAGAAGCAGCACCTGGTGCTCCCATCAGAGGTGGCGTCAACGTATCAGTCAACAATGCATGGGTTGTGCCTTACAATACATATATTCTACTCCGGTACGATGCTCAAATCAACATTGAGATCGTGTGTGCTATGACCAGTGTGAAGTACCTGTACAAATACCTTGAAAAGAGACCTGATCAGTTCCTGGTCAGACTGGACGTGCCAAATGAGGAAACGCAAGAGGTTTTGCGGCACGATGAGGTGACACGATATGAACTCGGGCGATACATCACTGCATCTGAGTGCTACTGGCGCATTTACGACTTCCCCATTCAACGCAAACAGCCGCCGGTGGAAATGCTGGCAATTCATCTGGAGGATGAGCAGGTGATAATGTTCAATGACAAAGCTGATGCCCAGAACCTGCTGGACTCAGGGCCCCCTGCCACCACACTCACCGCCTTTGTTGATGCCATGTCTCCACACATGCAGCATGTTGTACTGTATATCCAGATGTGTTTCAACACTTCACTTATGTGCGATAGGGTCATGGAGACCTATCTGGCAGCCTGCATCGTGTATGAAAGACTCAAGGACATCGTCAGTTGGGTGTATGAGGACATCCAGACCAACATTGCCAACCCCAAGTGGCTATGTGAGCGCATCATACTGTGCCCGACCAACAATGGCGTTGACAAGGTGAACGAGTACATGACAAAGATGTTTTCAGGAGAGGAGCATGTTTGCAGCAGTGTGGACACAGCGGAATCTGCGGGTCATCATATGTACCCAGCTGAGGTTCTACATACCCTCTGCCCATCTGGTATGTCTCCACATCGCATCACTCTATAGGTGGGAATGGTGATCATGCTGCTTCGAAAATTCAACCAGCACACCGGACACCGCAATGGGTCAAGGTATCTCATCAATCAGATCCTACCCCATCCCTTGGTTGCAACATCTGTGGTTGGTGTCAACCCTGGACGCACACTCCTCATTCCACGCATCACCCTGAGCCCATCTGACAACATCTTCCCATTCACTCTGTGGCATCGGCACTTTCCGGTGAGACCCTGCTTTGCCGTGACCGTGAATAAGTCTCAGGGGCAGTCGCTACACCGTATTGGGTGGGTCTTCTGCACAAAAGACTTCTTCAGCTACGGTCAGTTCTACGTGGCGGCCAGCAGGTTTGGCAGATCAAGCAGGCTTCGCATTCTTGCTCAAGATGAAGAAGAAGAAGCGCCGATTTCACAGCAATGTTGTTTATAAAGAGGTGCTGACAAGATAAAGGTATGTAAATCTAAAGGATTTACAGTGCGCATAAACAGGAGTGAATCATTGACAGAAGAAACCTGGACTCGGCTGATCCTCCTGAAGTTATAATATGCCTATATTTTCACATTTGGTGCTTATTTTTTTATTGCAAGATTGTCCTCACATTTTGTTAAACTAAGGCATTAAAATGTCTTAGAAAGTCTTCAAATTCCCTTGCTGCTACCTGTAGACACCCTGTTACACGCAGCCTTTAAACATCATCTGTAAATAGTTACAGAATGTATATAGTTAGGCCATGTTTTCAACTAGCACTGCATTAGTATATATAAAGAGAAATAATGTATACTGTAATGTGCAAACTGGCCATCAAGTGATACATAGACACATTTATTAATTTAATATTACTTGAATATTTAATTAATATTTGAATATTATTATAAAGATGATTTCCCTTGCTTGCTTCAGCTGTCATTGGTGACTTTTAGTAGAATGTAAAATATTGTAACAAATGGAAATCCCTTCTTAATGTAAGATGTGTCAAACGGCTGTTGTCATATATATA